>BGKB01000006.1:0-275756 GCA_003116975.1 Aurantiochytrium sp. KH105
TCGTCTCCTGGTCTTACGTGGAGACGGTCTTTTAAAATTTAAAATTTAAAATTAAAAAAAATATTAAAAGTCGCTTATGTGTGTTTTGCGCTTTGCGAATGCCGCGGGGTCCCGGAGCAGACATGCCACGTCCATGCCGCCGGGTCCAGACTATTCCTCTTCCTTGCCAACTAGGCCTAGCTCATCTTTTAGCGCAGCTCCTCCGGCCGGACCCTGCGCCATCATGTAGTTAGTTCTCTCTAGCTTTGTCCCGCTGCAGAGGCCACGACGCGCTCCGCGATGCCTGGCTAGCTAGGGCCCCCTTCCCCCCCCTCGCCGCACCTCGGTCGCAGCGACGGCGACGGTCAAGTCCTCTGGCTGCAGCTGCAAGTTTGTAGCAGTGGGTAGGATGGCTTGTGACCGGATCGCGCAATGAAAAGCCAAAACAAGGACACGGAAACTTGCAAAACGTCTCCTCCAGGCACGGCCGGCCGCCATGCGCCGTCGCCAACCAACTTGACGCCGCCGTGCGTGTTCGGCCACTGCCTCCAACGGCGACTCGCGCCGCGACTCATGCCATCTGGCTGCAGGGAGGGTTGGTCGCTGCCGCTGCTGCTCCGTTGTCCTCGCAGTTCGTTCTTGCTTGGCCGACTAACGGCCCGAGTCCTAGTTGGCAACGGAAGGAGCAAGAGCAGAAGGCGGCGCTGGATTCGTCACCGCCTCCGGCACGCACGCGCTGTACGCACCACGACCTGTCTGACTGCTCGACGTCGGGGACGGACGCTGCGGCGCGGCGGCCGCGAGGATGAGCTCGGCCTCCGCAGCAGTTGGGGAAGAATCAAGAGGCCGCTGTGGTGGCCGCGGAGAGGCCCGCGGCGTCGAGGATGCAAGCGGCCAGCTGCGGCGCGCGCCAGGCCTGGCTCTCCCGCTGCGGCCTTGGGTTCTGAGGCCGCTTGCGTCCTCGGTCGAGGCCGGCCGGCGAGGGCGCGTAGACCTCGGCGCGCTCTCATCGCAGAGGCGGCGCCGCAGCGCGCCACAGGGTGGGGGGCGCGGCGCAGCGCCTGACTCAGCACACAAGACCCGCAGCAGGCGCCGGGAAATGCTGCCCACAGATAAGCGCCCGCAGCGTTCCCATAGAGGATCATATGCAGACTGCGTGATTCTCTGCTAGTCACAGCTACGTAGCAGCTACGCCACCACTGCTGCGGCGCCGCTGCGGACGTGCGTCCTGCGCGGCGGGCGCGGACTTAGCCGTGGCTGCTTGCTTGCTACACAGTGCTCCCGCCTGCTTCTTCCCGCAGCGTTACCCGAAGCAGCGTTCGCGGCTTCAGCAGCGGAGTCAATCCTCGATCTTTCCTTCCTCGACGCCGCTCGCCATATGGTCGCTGCAACGTCGAACGGCCGCCCTGGCGCATCACGAGGCACCGGCCGATCGACCTGCGCGCCGCCGCCCGCCGCGTCCTCCGGCTGCCGTCAGAGCGGCCGCCACGCCGCCCCTTGCACCCTCACCGAGCTCGATCCGCTTTCGCTTTCGCTTTCGCTTTCGCTTTCGCTTTCCTCCCCGCAGCCGCCGCCTCACCGCAGCACGGCGGGAACAGCTGTGAACACCCGCCTGCGGCCTAGGGAAACAAAGCAAGCAAGGGCGCGTCTGCTCCGTCGATATCCTATCGGCCTCCTCTTCCTCCCTCCCTTCATCTCTCCTTCCTCGCCCTTCCCCCTTCCACCCTCTCACCCTTTCACCCTTCTTCCTCCCGCCCCACTAGGGTGCGCCGCGCCGACATTCTGCGCTCGGACCTGCGGCGCCGGCAGCGGTCCGCTGCGCCGCGACTCAGCCCTGGCCTCTTGCTCCCTTCCCTGCTCTGCTTCCGCTCGAGAGGAGAGGAGAGGAGAGAGAGGAGAGAGAAGCGAAGGAGGAGAAGGATGCAGGCGCAGGCAAGGCGGACGGGAGGGAGGGGGAGGGAGCAGCAGGCAAGGCTGGAGGAGGGCCGTTGGGCGCACGAACGCACGCACGAACGGAAAGCAGGCAGGCAGGCAGGCAGGCAGGCAGGCAGGCAGGCGGCAGCTGAGGGGCCAGAGGGGGAGGAACGGCGAGGAGTGAGGGAGGGGTGCGGGGGGAGGGGAGAAGCGAAGGGACCGCGGCGCCAAAGCGACGGACACGCCGCGCCGCGCCGCGCCGCGCCTCTCTGTTTGGCCGCGTCCGCGTCCGCGTCTGCGTCCGCATCTGCCCCTGCTTTGCCCTGCCTGGGTGGGCCCTCCCTCGCTCCCTCCCTCGCACGTCACGCGGCCGGCCGCTCGCAGCCAGCTGCAGCCTGCCAGCCAGCCAGCCAGCCAGCCAGTCGGCCAGCCAGACAGTCAGTCTCTTAGCGCAGCGAGGCAGTAGGGGATCAAGTAGGCGCGGGAGAGGGCGAATGCGACGGACTGCAGGCGGGGCTAAGGGGCCTCTTGGGCAGGAGCCACGCAGCTGCGGCGGACGACGCAGCGAAAGTGCCGGCGTTTGCCGCCCACGACGGCGAATCCCACAGCACGCACCCCGCACACCCCAGTTAGCTGCCAAACCTGTCCGCACCACCCTCCCATCGCCGCACGTACGCGCAGATACACTGCGGGGAACAGATGCCTGTAGAGGTTGGCTGATCCCATTGTGGTGGCCCCACACCCGCTCCGCTGCGGCGACGCACGCAGCTAACTCCGCTGATCCGTCGCAGTTCCGACGAGAGTTAGCAGCTCCGCGACACATCGCGTAGAGTGCAGTGTACGGCTTCTATTCGCGGGGGGATCCCGCAACCAACCGCAGTCACTTCCCAGTTTCACGCAGCTATCACTGCGACGGAATCAAAAACGCCTCCCGCAGCCCCGCACGCCTCCCCTTACAGGTCAGCCGCCCGAGTCAAGCCGCCACAGACAGGGGAATGAATGCAGGAAGCGAGGGAAGCGAGGCAGGCAGGCAGGCAGGCAGGCAGAGCGCCAGCCAGAGGGCCAACAAACAAAACACCAGCCAGCTGGAGACCGCGCCGCGCACGCTCGCACGCTCGCTCGCTTGGACGCGCGCAAGCTCGCTCGGGAGCTCGCGAGGACGCACGCACGCACGCACGCACGCGCGCACGCACGCTCGCTCGCAGGCGACGCAGACGGCGGGCAGGCCAGGCATCCATTCGCTCGTACATTTCTCCTTCACGCAGCCGCGCACGACAAGGCGCATCTCATCTTGCGAGGCCCTACGCTGCTCCAAGGCAAGGCGCAGGCGAGAGGTGAAGGGCAGAGAGGAGCGGCACGCTGGCGAGGACGAATACAACGACTGCTCTCGCACGCACCCAGGCGCCCAAACGTCCAGGGACTGCCCCAAGTACGCGCAAGGTCGCATCTCTGCTCAGCGCGACGCCAAAGACGCCAGTCAGCCGAATAACCCAACGTCTGACCAACCTAAAGCTTAATCGCCGCCCCGTGACCTCGCTCTCTCTGCCAAGCCTTTCGCGAGGCGCGGCGGCCTCGTGACGCTCCTCATCGAGGGGCTCATCATGATGTCCTCACAAGCAAGCATGCAGGGCAGCAGCTCCAATAATGTCCAACACAACAGCAACAACAACGTAAACAACATGGCCTCATATCCCATGTATCCTCAATACTTTCTGCCCGGCCAGCAGCAATCGCAGGCCCAAACGCAAAACGGCAACAACATGACGACCTTCTCAACCGCCTCAAACGGAGGCACCTCCATGAATGGTGGGGATGGGCCTTACTTTTTCGTCCCTCAAATGGGATCTTCCCTCATGAACGGCTTTCAGGCTGGCAACGCTATGTTTTCGCAGCAACAGCAGCCACAACAGCAGGTGTCCATGACCATGAACTTGCCCCGGCAACTCCAGCAACAACTTCAACCTTACCAGCAAACTTCCTCGGACGACAACGCAGCAGACTTGCCCAACACGACCTCCAACCAAGCGCAGTCTCACTTTCTTCAAGAACAGCAGCAGCAGCAGCAGCAGCAGCAGCAGCAGCCCTTGCAGCAACCCTTGCAGCAGACGCAGCAGCAGCAGCAACAACAACAACAGTCGCAACAACACAATAACGCAAAATCCACGAGCGAATCTCACGATCCTGTGGTCATGGATGCTCCAGTTGGCATGACTGTTGCGGGTGTTCTCTTTGTGCCCACGCAAGAGAGCCCTCCCGGCACCCAACCTCAGCTCGTCCAAGTCTCTCCTGAGCAGGCCTCGGCATCCAGCATCATCATCAAAAAGGCTGCGGGATCCGTCGCCCCCTCGTCACCTCCTCCTGCTACAATGACGGTCGCTGGACTCTCGAGCCTCTTGCCTGGTGCCGGTATGCAAAGCAACAACCCAAGCAACACGAGCAAGTCCAACTTTGACATGTCCAACCAGAGCGACGACAACGATAGCAATGGGTCCGCATCCAGTGGCTCGGGTAGCGGTGGGAATCGCAACGGCGTAAGTACGGCCAGCTATCTGAGCAGCAGCAACTGTAGCACCGTGCGCAACGACAAAACCGCAAACCAAAAGGCCTCCGATCATGCCAAGAGCACCGTCAGTAGCACCAGCAGCACCAGCAGTAGCAGTCGCCGCAACAACAGCAACAGTGTCAACACCAGCAATAGCAACAGCAACAACAATCCCAGCACGGAAACCAACTCCATTGCAAACGGAAAGCAGCAGCAGCAGCAGCAGGGCAACTTCAACTCCATCTTCACCCCACACGTCAACGCCTTTCTCCAACAAATGGGAAAAGACTTTACGCGCCCCTTTCCTCCCGCATCCAATCAGCCTGCATCGTCTCAGGCATCACAGAATGCGCCCGCAATGGTGCAAGTTCCTGTGCCCACCCAGGGGCAAAACATGAACCAACAGCTCGGTTTCACCCACAATCACCCGCACGCCCACCACATGCAAGCGCAGAGCATCCCCCACTTTGTCCCCATCTTTGACAGGAGCTCGCCGAACGGCCAACCCGTGCTGGTCGGCCACCAGCTCACCCACATGAGCATCATGCCGACCGATAACATGTACGACCTCTCCAAGCGTCGCTTCAACACCTCAAGCTCCAAGTACCGTGGCGTCTCCTGGCATCGCCGCGACCGCAAGTGGCTCGCGCGCACCTGGATTAACGGCCGCATTGAACACCTCGGCTGCTTCCGTTCCGAAGAAATGGCCGCTCTGGCCGTCGATCTTCGCACCATTGAGCACTTCGGCGAAAGCCGCAAGGAGCTCAACTTCCCCGACCCGCACGAGCGCAAGCGCCTCAAAGAAATCTTTTCCAAAACCGGAGAATTTAAACTTCGCTCTGCAGAAGACCTCGCGCAGCGCGCAACCTCCAACACATCATCGACAAATGGTAAGGCTTCCAGCGATGGCAACGGGTCCACGAGTGGAAGCAAGGAAACCAGTGAAACGGACACGCCGCCCTCCGAGGCAGGCAACGCAACAGCCAAGCCCTCTTCCAAAGAGGGCTCCACCTCGCGCAGCTCACAGGGCAGCACAAATACCGGCTCTGGCGAAGAAGACGACAGTGGTAAGGGCGACGCTGACGAGGCGATCGCACACTCTGTTGGACCCAAAATCTCCGTCATCGAACGCGATAAGTCCGACTACTCGCGCGTCAGCGACTCGAGCTCGAACGGCAGCACTGGAAAGCGCTCACAGGGGTCTGGCTCCCCCACAGCTTTTCATAACACCACGGCGTCCAAGAGGCCCTCGTCGTCTTCTTCAGCCTTTGCAGGCTTGCCACCTAGCAAGCGCTCCAAGTCAGATCCCGCGACTGTGCAGCGGAAAAAATCGGCGGCATGATTTATTTGATTGACGCCAATTCTTCCTTTGCTTGCGCGCTCTACAAAATTTCCATGGTAAACTAAAATCCCTTTGGCCCTGACTGATAGATCCTAACCCGATGAACCTGACGACCCCATGCATACATAACTTTTGCTTTGATTTTCTAGTTGGTGGAAAGAAGAGGAAGGGAGGACGGGAGCCCATCTGCAAAGACTTTCTCCAGAGTTCCTCCGGCTGTGATAATGATAATGAGGATCACCGCCCGATTCATTTCATTTTCTCGTCTTTTGCTTTCGCCTCTCCTTACGTTTGAACGACGCAACCAAACAGGACGCAACGCAAAAGTCAACGGGTCATTGATTTCGCATGTCTGTGTGTAAAAAAATGACACATTTGTAGTTATAGCCACAACTCACTTGTGTCACATTTGTGGTTGTTTGGTGAGACGAATGGAGTGGAAAAGCAGTCCTTGTTCGAGTCCGGTTGGGAAAACATCATGGCGAGCTTCGTCGACGCCGAGGATGCGCTCGAGGAGACTTGGACGAAACAGTTCGCATTGCTGAGCAAGCACATGTCTCCCGAGGCCGCAAAGAAACACCTCGAGCAGGAACGCGCTCGAAGACGCTTTAAAGAAGAGCTGCGCGTTTGCAGGATGCTCATTGACGCCGAGACTTGGCGCGACGACGCCTCGTGCTGCGAGCGCGACCTCCGTCTCTGTCACGCCGCCGCCCTCGAGGGCCTCGGCCGCCGCGACAATGCCATCCTCGCCCTGCGCGAGGCGCTCTTGTCGGCACCCGCAGACCCAGACTACGCACTCTTGCTCGCCAAGCTCCTTTTCAAAGCCAACCGCAAGGAAGAGGCCCTGCAGCATTGCCTCGCTGTCTGCGAGCTGCGCCCCTCCTCTGACGCGCGCGAGGCCGACGTTGTAGCTGACGCTTTTCACCTCGCTGGCTGGATCAAAATACACGCCGATCACCACACTGCCGCCTACGCGCTCTGGCGTCAAGGCCATCGCGTCGTGCCCCACTGCCCTGTGCTCCGCCGTCAAGCAGCCAAACGAGCGTGCTGGGATGACCCCGAGCCTCACACAGACCCTCTCGCCAACGAAACATTGTCATCAACCACCATCACCTCCACCTCGAATCATCGACCTGCCGACGTCGCAGCAGCTATGCATGATCTTGTTGGGTCCGCGCCCGTGCCGACAGACTTTGATGCCTTTGCCGTACACCCTACGCGTCGTCATTGCACGCCCGCCCTTGCTCTTTTTGCACCAGAAACACAAAACAATGAGCTCGTTTTTCGCTCCAAAACACCCGTGCTCACGGAGAGCGAGTGCACAAATGTGTTGCGCTGCGTCAATGACTTCCACGCCACAAAGCGAGACGGCGTGTGGTCCACTGTGCGTCACTCGAGCGTGCCAACCACTGACATCGCAGTTGAGGACATTCCCGCGTTGCGACCCTGGCTTCGCCGTTTGCTCGAAACCCGTCTCTATCCAATGCTCGCACACGCCTACCCAAGACTTGCCGACGGCAGCTCTACAATTGCAGAGGATGGCTCCACCCGCATGCGTGTTCACGATGCGTTCATTGTGCGTTATGATGCCGAAAAGGACAAATCCTTTTCTCTGCCCGAGCATCGCGATACCTCTTCCATGAGCTTTACGCTCGCATTGAATCAACGAGGCGTCCACTTCGAGGGTGGCGGGACCTGGTTCGAAGCTCTTGGCCCTGATGGCCAAGGCAAGGTCGTCACCGCAGATCAGGGCCATGCCGTCGCCTTTGCAGGACCGCTTCGGCACGCGGGCTTCCCCATCACGTCGGGAACCCGGATCATTCTTGTTCTTTTTCTCTACGTCGATGACTTCCAGTATGGCCCTCTTGTTAATGATTACGTGCAGGCGCACGGATGCGACTTGTGTAACGAGCCGCGCGAAAAGGAACAAGATCAAGGTCAGAATCTGGACAAGGAGGAGGCAAAAGAGTGTCGCGCTAGTGACTCCAAGGAGAGAAAGAAGCCTTCGGGTGATGACCCCGGAGGCTTTGTCGTCTATAATCAGACCGTCGAGCTCGTCAACATGCTCAATAAGTCAGTGCCTTCTGTGCTGGACTGAGTCATGAACACAGCGTTGGCCTCCTATGAAATGAGCAACTACGCCCTCTTGTCATTCTCTTGGCGCTTACCACTTGTGAAATACGCAATCGTTTCTGACGTCTTCGTCACTGAGCAGGATTTCTGTAATGACCATGGGTTCGACTTGCGGAATCCTCAAGATTAAACTACAATGAATTGATGATCAAACAAAGTGTGATACACAATGACTCGGAGAAGTAGTTCCTGTCCCAGTCACGAGCCCAACGGCCAGAGAGAAGAGAAGATGTTGGAGAACAATGCATGTCACCAGCGACACTCTTGAGTTTGCAACGCGACGCAGCGCAACGCAACGCAACGCAACGCAACGCAACGCAACGCAACGCAACGCAACGCAACGCAACGCAACGCAACGCAACGCAACGCAACGCAACGCAACGCAACGCAACGCAACGCAACGCAACGCAACGCAACGCCATGCCACGCCACGCCACGCCGCTTCGTCTTTTCACCATTGTTTACCATCGCCTCCCCCTGCGACCCGGCCCAAGTCGGCGGCCTTTGCTCGTGCTCACAAAACGTGAACCCCCAGCGCACCGAGGCCTCTCGACCGGGCCAGCCTCCGCCCCGAAAAGCAACGAGCAACCATCGATGCCCTTCACGGCACGTTGCTCGCGTTGGCCATCGCGTTGCCCATGCATCTCGCCTCGCCCAGCAGTTTCTCACCGATCTTGGCCCTCTTCAGCCCGCTCCTGGGTCACTTGAGAGCGCCCGCACCGCGATGTTTCTCGAAGGAATCAAGGCTCGATCATTGTCCGGTCCCGGATTCTCAACCGTCGAAGCGCGGCAGTTCCTGATCGAGCGCCGCCCGGCCGACGCAGCGACGCGGCGCGAGCAGCAGGCTGGACGTACGCGCGGCGAGAGCGGGAGCGGGAGCGGGAGCGAGAGCGAGAGCGGGGGCGAGAACATGGCGCCGCCGCGACAGCAGCAGAGCGATGCCGGCCTGAGCAGCGGCGCGTGGTGGCTGACGGTGGCCATGAGCGCGGCGACGACCGTGGCCGCGGGCGGCGCGCTGCTCGCCTTGCTCGCGAGCGCGCAGGCCAAGGGCGGCGCCGGCGGCAGGAAGAACGGCGTCGGGACCCGCGCAGAGCCCGCGCGCCAGGCGGAACCCGAGCGCGACGAAGCCGCGGCAGCCAAAGCGCAGGAGCAAGAGCGCGCCAAAGCTCGCGACGCCAAAGAGCAAAAGGTGGGCGATCAGCTCAAGGCCTTCCTGCTGCGCCAGCTCATGGCCGACCCAGAGTACTCCGTCGAGCGCGAGTCGGGCAGAGATGAAGACAAACTCAAACAGGTCGTGATGGACACCGCCAAAGACGCCATGTGGAGACTCATCGAAGAGGACATGGCTCGCAAAGACTTTCGAAGACTCTTTGCCCTCATTGACGAACTGAAACAGGTCATGGCATCCATCACGCCGAACCGTAAGGATCTTCACGCACAACTCGACGCGGCGCTGGACCTCGATCTTCTCGGTCAGATGCTCGAGCACAATTCTGCCGCCTCCTGGGACCTGCGCCCCCTGACCGAGTTCGTCGTCAAGTACATTCGCATGCTCGAGGCTCCGGCACGCAGTGAACACACCGACGCTTGGCTCAAGTCTTACTTGGCCAAGCTCGATGCCGCCGACAAGGACCATCACGACGAACTTCACCACAAGGTCCGCCTATTGCACGAGTTCTTTGACTTTTGCCATGAAAAGCTCGAGCAGGTGCGCCTTGACATGACCAATGCCTTCTTGCGCCAGATTTCCCCCGTCGTCTCCGAGGAGGGCGCCGATATGATTCGTGCCGAATTCCAGAAACGCGTCGACGCCGGAGAAGTTTCTTTGGAATACACCCGGGCGTTCGTGTCCAAGGCCTTTCCTTCGGGAGAGGAGCCGCGATCGCTTCCCGTGGCGCTTCGTGGTGCCATCCTCGATCTCATTCTTCCCGGCGGCGAGAACGAGCTAGAACGTTGCGATCCTGAACTGGTCTTTCGCGAAGGCGGGCCCATTTCCGTTGCCCTGCCTGAGACTATGGCGGACGAACGCGCCACGCTTGAGGACTTTGTGCACCGCGCTCAGGCAATCTGGCGCCTCGCCTTTGCCATCCTGCGCATTCGCCAAATGGTTCCCGATGCCACTCCCGAGGCAATCGACAAGGTGAGCGCGCTGTTGGGCCAGAGGCTCGGCAACAAGCTCGAAGTCTTCACAGACGATCGCGCCGAGGATGGCGGCATGCAAGGCAAGACCACCAAGGTCGTCCACCGGCAGCGCGAGTCCATGGCTAAAGCCCTGACTGATGCCGTTTTGGAAGAGTTGAAAAAGTTTTGCTCCATCGACGCGCCCGAGGAGGGCGTGTTGCAAAACCTCTTGTACAAGTCAATTCACCCGCCCGCGGGCTTTATTCAGCAGGACGCCACCTACAAGATTATTAATGATCGTCTTCGGGGCATCATCACTGCCCTTGTCGTACCGCCCCCCGACAAGACCAAGAGTGAAGACCAGCTCAAGATGCTCGAGGCCATGCGTCTGTCTCCACTTGCCAAACCAATTGCTTCTCTCGTGCAGGAAATTCGCATTTTTGCTGCCCGCGATCTCCGTATCCACACGCAAACGTATGCAACGCTCGCCAAAGAGGTCCTCGCCGAGACTTCTGGCCAAGCTGCCTCTATCGCGTCGTCAGAGACCGAGAACGAGAACGAGGCGGCCACGTCAACCTCACCCGAGTCCTCATCATCAGAGGCCGTGCAACACTAGGTCGAATGTGTCATTGTCTTCTCCTTTGTACATTTGTATGTCTACCCATTACTGAAAAACAAGGTTTCAATTCACCAAGGCCAACAGTCTCCCAAGCTTGCCCATGTAGAGTTTTGATAAAAATCAACAACAAATGAGAACATCTGCCATGCATGAAGCATGAGATCATTTTGTGCTTCTCTCTCTTCTAGGCCTAGCTGGCAGGCCGTGGCCAGCTGGCCAGCTGGCCCGCACATAGCACGCGGGCCGACCGAGTGGACTTGCTTGCATATAGGGGAAGAAGGATTGTATAAAATATTTCTTGCGATGGCCGTGCCGAGCACAGCAAAGGCAGTGACGACGAGGCGGTTCGTTCCTTGAACCTTGATGCTCTCCTGCGCTGCGGCGGAACGTCTTCAGAACGTCTCTGGAACGTGGCGGTTGAATATTTGCCCGACTTGCGCTGCCTTTGTTCCACTTTCGTGCAGCGACTGTTGCACTTGCACGCCGGGCCGCTAGTGCACCAAACGCGCGCGTGGGCGGTGGAAAAAAGCGCCCAAAAGCAGATCGAGCTCAGGCGCTACAGCGGAGGCGCACTCGCCCCGGAGCGCGCGCGCGATAGCAGACAGCCGGCAGCAGGCAGGCGGCGCGCGAGCGGGCCCCCAAGCAAACCCTCTCTCCCCCCGCGCACAGACGCGCGTCCCGCGTCCGCGCTCGCGGACCGACGGCCGGCCTGGCGGTTTGAACATCGGAGGCGCCTGCCTCCGTGCCAGCGCGGAAGCGAGTGAAGCAAGCCGTATCCCAAGCGCGCACGCGCGCACAGAGCGGCGGAGCACTCACTCCGCGTCGCCAAGATGGGCGTCCCCAAGTTCTACCGATGGGTGAGCGAGCGGTACCCGCTCATTAACCAAAAGATCGGCAAGGACACGCAGTTTTTGGCCGAGGTGGATAACATGTATCTGGATATGAACGGCATCATCCACAATTGCACCCACCCGAACGACGAGGACGTCTCGGACAAGATTTCGATGAAAGACATGGTGCTCGGCATGTTCTCGTACGTTGACCGTATGGTGCACATTGTGAACCCGCAAAAGGTGGTCGTCCTTGCCGTCGATGGCTGCGCCCCGCGCGCCAAGATGAACCAACAGCGCTCGCGCCGGTTTGCGAGCGCGCGCGACCGTCGCGAAGGCCTCGAGAAGGCTCTTCGCGATGGCAACATCACCGAAGAAGAGATGCGCGACCAGTTCGACTCCAACTGCATCACTCCGGGCACAGAGTTCATGGCAGAGGTCAGCCGCAACTTTCAGTACTTTGTACGCCTCAAGATCAAGGAGGATCCGCGCTGGCGCAAGCTCAAGGTAGTCTACTCTGGTCATGACGTCCCCGGTGAGGGCGAACACAAGATCATGGACTACATTCGCCATACCCGCATGCAGCCGGGCTACGACCCCAACACCCGTCATTGCCTCTGCGGCCTCGATGCCGATCTCATCATGCTCGGGCTCGCGTCTCACGAACCGCACTTTGTGCTGCTTCGTGAGGAGGTCGACTTCACAGGCGGCAGAGGAGGTAAAAAGGGCGGATCCCAAACGACCAAGGAAGTCAAGAAGCAGGTTGAGCAAGACAAGTGGGAACTTCTCCACGTCTCAGCGCTGCGCCAGTACCTCGACCTCGAGTTCTCGTCCCTGGACTTGCCGTTCGGGTACAGTCTTGAGCGGGTTATTGACGACTGGGTGCTTCTCATCATGCTCGTCGGTAACGATTTCCTCCCGCATCTCCCTTCGCTCCATATTGCCGATGGCGGTCTCGATGACCTCATCAAGCAGTACAAAACGCTCCTTCCGCAGATGGAAGGATACATTACGCAAAACGGCCACGTCCACTTTGATCGTCTTCAAAAGATTCTCGTCACGATTGGCAAGCGCGAGGAGGAGGTCTTTGCTCAGCAGAAAAAGGACATGCAGCGCGAGCAACGCCGACAGCAACGCTTTGCACCACCCCCTGCACCCAAGCCACGAAAGTCCAAGGCTTCAAACGGCAAATCCAACGCCGGTGGCAATGATGACGACAATGAGGATGACGATGATGATGACGAGGAGGAGAACCTCCCCGAGGCCCCGTACGCCCAATTTGCCCGCGATAGAGGACTTGACGCCGAGGGGACTGCCGGTTTCAAGGCCAAGTACTATGCCGAAAAGTTTGGCATTGATGTGCGCAACGAGAGTCAAGAGGACAAGGGCGTCCTCCAACACCTTGTGCGCGCTTACATTGAGGGCATTCAGTGGTGCTATCTTTACTACTATCAGGGTGTGCAATCCTGGACGTGGTTTTTCCCCTTTCACTACGCCCCACTCGCCTCAGACATGCTCAATCTGGCCGACATCAAGGTGCAGCTGCGCCTTGGCCAGCCGTTTCGGCCCTTCATGCAGCTGCTTAGCTGTCTCCCTGCGGACTCGGCCAAGTTTCTGCCCAAGTGTTACCGCGAACTCATGACTCTTTCCACCTCTCCTCTTGCGGAGTTTTACCCACGCACCTTTCGCGTCGACATGAACGGCAAACGGAATCCATGGGAAGGCGTCAATTTGCTGCCCTTTATCGACGAGAAGAAGCTTGTCGATGCCGTTGCCGAACATTGTCCCGAAGAAAAACTTACCGAGGATGAGCGAAAGCGTAACACCTTTGGCCACGAGATTATCTTTGAAGCTGATGCGTCGAGCACCGCAACTGTGCCCTCTAGTTTTCCGGCCGCAGGGCTTCCGGACATTGAAATGTGCCAAAGCGTTGCGCGCCCTTTTGAGCTCCCACCCATGGATAAGTTCGACCCGAACTTGCTCCCTGGCGTGCACATTGATGGCAAGTATCCCGGCGATCCGCAGCTGTCTTCGGCCCTGACCTTGCTGTCCACGCGTCCAGCCGAGCTCCGCAAGGCCGCAGTCTGCGTCTTTAATCGCGAGTCCCGCAAGGAATCGCTTATTCTCAATGTTCGCGCGCCCTCCATCGTAGCCTTTGGCGACGGCGAGGCAAAGACGCAGCGGAGTTCGGCCGATGACGTCCTCAACAACATGGACGACACGGATGATGAAACTTCGAGCGTCGCTTCCGTCGTCGCAAAGACCCTGCAGCGCCTGCAAGATGCTCGCAAGGACCAGCTCACGGTGTTCGTTGACTATCCCAATATGCGCGAGGCTCAAGTCTTGGCAGTGGCTGATGACATGTATGTGTTCACGCTGCACGCGGAAAAGAAGCGTCGCTTCTCCTTTCGCAAGGACGTTCAGACGGAGGCGGACTCTGACAATTTCCTGCGCCTCGCCGAGATTGCCCAGGACCGCGCCCTCCGAGGTGCGCGACAGGTGGGGACGGGTGGTCTCGAGATTGGGGAGGTTGTCTGCATGCTCAAGGTCCGCCCGCTTCAGGGCATGGACGTTGATCAGCGCACAGGTGCCGCTGCTCAGGTCTACGCCGATGTGGAGACCTGGGTTCCTTATCAGCTCGTCAGCTACAAGAACGAGGCCCCCGACCCTCGCTTCATGGCCCGCGCCCCGCCTCCCATCGAGACTCGTTTCCCGGTCGACACCATGGTCATGTGCCTGCAAAAGGCGGGCTACGGCATGGTCGGCAAAGTTGTTGCTCACGAGACCGGGCTCGTCAAGGCTGAATTCGACAAGTTTGCGCCGCAAATCCCGCCTTTTGGCCGCACGATTGCCAACTCCATTGTCGACAAGTACATTCCCAGTAACCGGGCTGCCAAGACCTTCAACATTGATGGTAGCACGCTCGGGAAGATTTCTGGCTCGGTGCTCGTCCGCCCAGGTCACTACGACATTGGCCTCAACCTCAAGGTCGGTCGCTCGTACGTGATTGCTGGCTATGTGCGCGCCAAGTCGCAGGATGCCGCCAAGCCTGCTTGGAGCACCGGCGAGACGGTGACGACGATTTCGGGTCTCGATCCGGAAGAGCGCAAGGAGGCCAACAAGCAGGCCCGAGCCAACGGTGGCGGTGGTGGCGGGCCTGGCGGATGGGAGTACACGCCGCGCGCTCTCGAGCTCATTGCCGCTTACAAGAAAAAGTTTCCCGAGGTATTTCGGGCCTTGCAGAGCAACCCGAACACCGTCGAATACACCATCTCGTCCATCTTTGGCTCGGGAGATGAGGGCCGTCGCACGCTGGACAAGGTATGCAAGTGGCTCGAGCAGATTGACACCTTTCGGCTGCCTCTCGTTCCAACAACAAGCAAGTCCATGTCGCGAGACGCCATAAAGGCTGTGCAACGCGCTTCTGATGATGTGCGCAAGAGCGTCCTCGATGCTGCCAAGGCTCGAGAGGGCAGTCAAGTGGTGATTGGTCTCAGTCCGGACATTCTTTACAAGTACGGAGCCGATATCGAAGCCGATTGGCTGCGCTCACCCACCGCCGCGCAGCCGCCCCGCCTTGGCGATCGGATTGCTAATATGGGCAGCCCCGTTGTGCCCTTTGGCCTTGCGGGTACCGTCGTGGCAACGCACGCCTCGACGGGCTGCGTCGAGGTCGTCTTTGACGAAGAGTTTATTGGCGGAACCACCCTCTATGGATCGTGCGGAAACAACCGGGGTAAGCTGTTGCCTTGGGCGCAGCTCCTCAACCTTACCACGCGAAACCCGCTTGTCCCCGGCCGCAGGCATATTCAGAATGCTCAAGCACCACAGCCCGTGGTGCAGCCTCCCGCCTCTAAAGAGGCGACGACGGTCGGCCCGCACGAGCGGCAGATGGGCAAGGGAAAGAAGGGGGCCGCGCCGCTTGCGCCGCAACAAAAGCAAAAGCAGGCCAAACAAGAAAAGTCCAAGCAGCCTCCTGCAGCCCAGCCACAGCCTTCGCGCTTTGTCGTCCCCCCAGCGCCTGCAACAGCTCCAATGCCTGTGCAGCCTGTGGCTCCTGTTTCTGCTCCCCAGGTGATGGAGCAGGAGCCTAGCGAGGCACCAGCAAGCGATCCCTTTAATGCGCTTACCTCGGAGCCTGAGAACCCGGATGATCTTGCTGCGTACTGGGAACAACTTCAACAAGAGAACAAGGCCAAGCGCAAGGCTGCACGCAAGGCGAAAAAGCAAGTCAAGCCCGATGCCAATTCTAGTCCGCAAGTGTCGCAGCCGCCGTCGCAGCCAAAGCAGCCCAAGCAGCAAAAACAGCCGCAACCTCGGAAGCCAGATGCTGCAAAGGCACCGGCCTTGGCGAGTCCCATGGACTTTGCTCCGTCCCCGCAGCAGCAGCAGCAGCAACAGCAGCCGCAGCAGCAGCAACAGCCAATTCCTGCGCCTGCCCCTGCCCCCGCTCCTGCCCCTGCTCCTGCTCCTGCCCCCGCCGACCCGCTCGACGAACTTTTCAAGCGTGCAGCCAAAGCAACTGGCAAGGACTACAAGCCCAAGCCAACGGAGCAGCCGCCTCAGCATCAGCAACAGCAGCAATTTGCCTATGGAGGCGGCTATCCAATGCCGTACGGGTACCCGCCGCAATACATGCAGGCAGGAGCGCCACCTCCTTATCCTCCCCCTCCTCAGCAGCAACAGCAGCAGCAACAGCAACAGCAAGGTAACCAAAAGTAATCGCTTCGTGCTTTACCCCACCCAAGCCTTGATCTTGATCTTTTCCCCTTTCATTGTCTACTTGTTGGGCTGATCCGGTCGGTGAGTTCATGCGTCAGACTTGGATTCATTTCCGGGCAACGGATAAATCACATGCTTTCTCTCTCCAGGCAAAGCACCTTTTCTTGCTGGATTGGCCGAGGCGAGCAGCGGCGCGCGTGGCGCGGCGCGGTCGGGGCAAGGGAGCGACAAGATGTTCAAGACGTCGACGGGCGAGCCGAGCTCGTGGTCGGAGTTGATCCAGGCGAGAGAGCGCAGCAACAAGGAGCTCGCGTGGAAGGCAGAGCAACAGGAACCTGTAAAGTATGTCACGCGGTACGAGGTCTCGAGGAAAGAACGCGCCTTTGACCCGGTGCTGCAAAAGTTCTCCGACTCGCAGCGCGAAAGCAGTCTCTGCAAGCACGAGCGCGAGGAGCGCACGCGCTTTCTTAATCGACGCAAAGTGCAGCAACTCAACAAGGTGAGCCACTTCAATGTGGTTAGTCATGATCCGGTTCTACCTGGCGTGCGCGAGGCCGAAGCACGCAAGCAGGAAGCTGCGAGCGCAGCACAGCGCGAGGAAGTACAGCGGCGACGCTCTCGTACTGGGTTTAACATCATTAGCAATTTGGATTTGGCAGATCACCACTATGTCGCCCCGGAAGAGCGACCAGAACGCCTCAAGGAAAAACCGAGAACTCAATCCTTTGTGGAGAAACGCACCTCTCATCCAGACTTTGATGTCATTTCGAATCGCTACAGGGAATCGCACGAGGCCAAGGTGGCCGCCGACCTTGAGGCGCAAAAGAGGCAAGCCGCGCAACGATTTTGGGAAACGAGAGATTTTGATCCAGTTACTTGCAAGTTCTACGATGGCGCCAAGGAGGAGAAATTTCACAAACGGCGCGTCGAAATGGAAAAGACACACGGTCACGATTTTGCCAAACGCCTGCCGCCGACGTTGCGCGAGTCTGACGGGCTCCGCTTCGACATTGTCTCCATGCAGCCGCGAAACTTGAATCAGGCATCTGACAATCTCGCGGCAGAGACAAGCTCAAGCGTGGGCTTGCGGGCATCCACAGAGCGCGCACAGCAAGAGTCGGGCGTGATTCATGCACGACTCAGCGAGAAGCGAAAAGAGAATCGTTGCACGCCTGAGCGACATCGACAGGTGCACTCGTATGAGCATGGGTACGATATTGTCAACACGAGACCCTTTGTTGGCCGCGCGGGCATTCCAAAGCCTGTTGTCAAGGGTTCGAGCCGAAAGTCTCTGTGGGACAAGCTTGAAGAACAGCGTCAGACTGTGAGCGCGGACTGATCGTCGGCACAAGCGCCCAGCAAAAGGTGATTAGGCGTTTGGGCGAGGGGTGGACGGAAGCAGATTTGGCGACTGCCCATCCGCAATTCGATTTCGTCGGATCAATCTAGATTGTAAACTTTTTTTTGGATGGAGTAAGTCAGCTTTCTAGACTTTGGCATTGGCCAATGCAGCTAATTGCTTCTTCACAGTGTCGATAATATTGGTGCACACTTGCTTGCGGGCGTCCTTGCGCGATGCCGACACCTTGTGCATCGTTTCTTCATGGAGCTCAACGCCTGAGGACGAGCTCGTGAATGAGAAATCTTCACTGTCAGCCGCAGTGCGCAGAGACTCGGCGCGGTCCCCATGCGCGCGAAGTAAGCTTTCCTGTGCACCAATGAGGCGCTTGAGCGCGTCGCGACGTCTGTCACTAAGGGAGGCAACGCTTGCGCCATTCTCGCCTTGCTGTTGCTGCTGTTGCTGTTGCTGCTTTTTCTTTTTCTTCTTGTCCTTTTTCGACAAGGGCGGATAGGCGCCCGCAAGGGCACGCAGAAGAACCGTCATCATAAGTACGCCATTTGCCTCGTCCCACACGAGGTCGCTTGCAGATTGCTTGCTGACAAGTTCAGATTGCTCGTTGAGAGCCTTGCAGGCAGCCTCCACTGCCGAGGCACCGTCGGTGCCGTCAAGGATAAGCGCGGCAAACTCGAGCCCAGCCAGCGCAGTCTTGTAGGAGACGCACTCCTCGAGGCCAAGGGTTGCGAGCAAAGCCTTGCCGTCTTGTTGGACCGTCACTGTAAGCGCTGGAGCAGAGCTTTCTTTTGCATCTGAAGCGGCATCCTCGTTTGGAATGCGCACGACGGCACCTAGCACCTTGGCGTAGAGAGCGCGAAGTTCAAGCCAGTGACGCGATCGCTGGCCCCAGCTCTCTCGGTACGTCGTGGATGCGGTACAGGCGCGGGACTGGGACCACCCGGGCCCACGCGTGCAGGGCGATGCTCGGTCCCGACAAGCGGTGAAGCCCGCGGGGCAGTCCCAGCTCACCTTGGTGGTGAAATCATAATTTAATGCAAGGTCCTCGACACCGCGTTTCTCAATGTCTGCGAGACGCGCAATGAGAAAGGAAAAACGATCAGGGCCCGAAGCCGCGGTGGAGGTCACAGTTTGGTGCCGAATGAAAGAGATTGCTTCTTCCCATGGGAGATCGAGGAATTCATTTTCCAAATTGATCAAGAAGCGTTCCGATGCAGCTACCGCTCGTTGGTGAGAGAAACGGAGACGGCGATCGACTTCGAGGATTTTGGCCACTTCGGGGAAATTCTTTTCCGCCAAAGCATTGACAGTAAAGGCCGGGTTTTCGCGACGCGAGCCCGTCCAGAGATCCTGGATTTGGCGGCAGATCTCGAGCGCCTCAGAGGTGAATCCAAAGCGCAGGAGCGCGCCGAGCAAGAGATGGCTCAGTGAATCATTCTGAATGTACTTGATGCTCAGCGTGTTGTACGCTTCACAGGCTCGCGGCACGATGCCGAGCCGAAGATAAACCTCCAAGAGAACGAGCGTCAACTGAAAACCGTTTGGACTGTGCTCAAATGCTGACTCTAAAAGTGTAGCTGCCGTGAGCAAATGGCGGTCGGCGTCGTCCTGCGAGCGGCTGGCGTCATCCTCGCACCGATTGCTCAAATCGATCAAGGTATGCGCGGCAAGAATCACCAATTCATCGCCCACCTTGACCTCGCGCTGGCCTCCCTGGGCGCCATCGTCGAGAAATTTGGTCTTTTCGTAGAGGTTCAGGAGCTCCTTGACGAGATCGAGAGCGGTCTCCTCGTTGTACGCCTCCATGGCGCCAAGAAACCTGAGACATTGATAGCTCGTGAGGCAGGTGCGCACAGCTGCCTTGAGCTTGGCTTTGGCGGACTCCTCGACCTGGTCTGGAGCAGCCACGTGCTTTAAGAGATCTTCGCGAGTCGAAGCGAGACGCTCTTGCAAAAAGGTGACTAGCTTGGGGCGCAGAGACGCGCAAATCCCGCTAAAGGTCTCGTCGTCCCAACGTCGAGCAAGAGAAGTAGCCTTGATGGTCTGCGCCAAACCTGTGCCACGCGTTGCGTTCATAAAGACCATGGCCGCGGGCGGTGGCACCACAGATGAAGAGCTGGCGGCGTCTTGGTCACCACCCACCTTGTCAACAAAGGGCAAAAGAGCATTGCGGAGGTCGCCAAAGCAGCACGCCTTGCCATCAAAAGTCTCGAGATACTCGACAATAGCACCTACAAGCACTTCGCCGCAGGTGTTGTCACGCTCGCCCCCAAGGTAGGCGCGCAAATTGACGTGGAGGCGGGCAAGAAGCGGGCCGCGCCGGGCGTGACCCTCTGCAGAGCGCTCGAGCTCCTTGGCAGAGGCAAGGACGCGCTCTCTCGCAGTCTCGCTTCCCTCTGCGAGCGCAAACGCGTTCTCAATGGCACCGCACCAATTGCGCCAATCTTCTGGGTCCTCATTTGCTGTAAGTTCCAAAAAATGTCCAAGGGCGGCCTCGTAGTCGTTGGCGATTTGTTCAATTTCTGCCAGCACAAGAAGGCGATCCCGTGCGGGGGCGCCGCCCAGCTGCTCCTCCTCTACAAATTTTGCAGCGTCGGACGGTTTGCCTTCAAGAACGAGCGTTTGCGCAATGAGCATGCAGAGCCCGCGAACAGCCGTGCTCTTTTCACTTTGCGTCTTTTCCTGCGCCAAGGCTTTGCGAAGCATGGCTTCTGCAAAGGTCAACTTTTTGTCGGCCTGCGAGGCTGTCGCGTCATTTTGCGCGAGCAGCTGCGCCTCCCAAAGCATGATCGTGCCGCACCACGCGAGGTAGTCCTGGGACCCTTTGACCTTGGACATGCGCATGGCCGTGTTGGCGGCCTCTGGCAGCATGCCGTCGCGAAGACACGCCTCGAAGAAGGCATCCATGTGGTCGACGTCATTGATCATTGCCTTGGCGTACAGCTCGCGTAGCGCTTCTTCGGCGCCGATCCTCGCCAGCGCCTGCGACGCGTAGTGTACGGTATCTGACTCTAGTGCGCCGTCCTTCATAAGCCCGCGCACCTCCTCGAGGGCTTCGTCGCGCTGCCCGCGTCCCTCGAGCGCTAGCGCCTTGAGCGCGCGCGCGAGCTCGTGTCGCGCCAAGTCCTTTTTCTCCAGCAGCTTGAGCGCGCCCTTGTAGTCGCGCGTCGTGAAGATGGCCGTGTACACGGGCTGCAGCCGTCGCTGCAGCACCTCGCGCGCAGCCATCTCCGCTCGCCCGCTCATCTTGCCGCTGCTGTCGCCGCCGCCGCGTCCTCCTTGCCGGCCTTCCCCTCCTCCTCCTCCGCGTTCACAATGATCGCGATCTATCCACGCGCTCGTCTCGTCTGGGTGCCAGCTCGATTCGCTGCTGACCGCAGAAAATGAATAAAACTGAAAAAGGAAAACAAGAATCAAGCAGGGGACGACGACGAAGGAGATGAATGACAGCGATCGAGGCTGCGATTCGCGGTGATCACATCCAAATGCAAACTGCCATGACCAAATTGTAGGTTTAGTCACCAGGGACTGACACTTGCGAAGCTGCTTCGCCGTCTTTTGCGGACAATGCGAGGGACCCTGGCGGTGACGAGAATTAACACGGAGTTCGCGAGTAAAGTACGTGATCGTCTCCTCATAATCGAAGGCCTCCTGGGCATCAGACCCATCCGGCTTTGCCTCGATCGGCGCGCGGCCGCGGCAGCGTGCGCGCGACCCCGGGGGAGGACGCCGGCCGGGAGCGCGCGGGCGTGCGGGGTGTCCCTGCAAAATTGCTTCGGCCCGGCAAAGACCTAATCAGCAGCTAATCATCAGGAAGCATCTTAGGGAACAAGCAGGCAGAACCGGGACCTGCGAGCCCCTGAGCGTCCGTGCGGGCCTTGCGGGGGCGTAGAAGGCGCGACAAGGCCGGTGGGCGAGCCGCATGAGCGGAGTAGAANTCGCTCGAAGATCTCGCGGATAGTTGCTCGCCACGGCTCCATGTCGATCTTCTCGCCGTAGAGCTTCCCGTGTGAGGGACGGTGCGCCCAGCCTGGCTGGTTGCGGTCTGCAATGGGGGTGACAAAACCCCTCGCGTCTTCGTACTCAGGTTGGTCGCTGCGCATCATATCATCCACACGGCAGAACCGGCGGCGGCGCCTCTTCAGCTGCCTCCATATGGCCCTGTTCCTGCGCAAGCCCGTGCGTGAACCACGCGCACAGGCTACCCTTGACCGCGCGCCCTCTCACAGGTTTTCCTGGGCAGCAAGGCCCGTACACCCGCGGCGGCACCGCGAGCCCGCCGCACCCCTGCGATCCCCGTCTGCTCCCGCCGTTAGGCGCGCCGCCCTCCCCCTTCTGCTCCGCCCTTCACGCGCCCGCCTGCCCATATATTATATAGGGCGCCCCGGGGCGCCCGCGGTCTAACTTTGCAACGAGTTGACTTTGCAGACCAAGACTGCGGCAATCGACGTTTCTCGCCGGTGGGCGAACGGTCGACCAACCGATTCGAAAAAAAAATCAAAGCCGGAGGGGTCTAGGTGCCGATTGGCCTTCGCAAAATCATGTATTTCTCTCGTGGACTCCGTGTTAAAAAAAATTAAAAGTGGAAAGTGTGCTCTCAAATGCGCCAAAAATTGTTAATGCTATTTCCGTGCCTGATGTCCGTCAAAATTGATCCTTTAGGCCTATAAAAAAGAAGGGAATGGCTGTGAGGCTTGCCATCGACACGTTGCCTCATGTCGTTCAAAGCCGAAAGGGAGCGATGCGTACTTTGCTATCTTTTAAAAATCGTGTAATATGAGAGGGCCAAGATACTTGCGCAGCGTCTCCGTCAGTACATGGCCAAGCGGTTGAAAAACAATGCCGTGCGCAAAGTCGTTCTTGAAAAACTATAGCCAAAGCCTAGCCCAAGTTCAATCCGGCCTGGATTCAATACAGGGAGACGACCGACTGCGCGGTTCTCGTCGACGGCGGTACGGCCGCAGTACGACCCACGAGGAGAGGATCCGTCTGCAAGAATACCTTTTTTGAAACAAATGCAAAGACCAGCACGAACAGTGCTTAATGGAGAGAAATGATGACTAAAACGCTTGCACAAGAGCGTTTGTATCGGCAGCGGCCACCAGCACGCGAGGGGAAAGCGGCTTGTCAAACGCGTGCGGCCCGGGGCTTGTACTGCCGAAGACGGACCGAATATCCGCGAAATAGTCGCGGAAGTAGATGCTATGCTCTTTGTTTCATAAAAAATATACTTGCAACCGGATCCTCTTCTCGTGGGCCGCACTACGGCCGTGCCGTCACCGACGGGAACCGCGCTGCGGGCCGTCTCCAGGATTCGGAGAATTGCACCAAAACAAGAAATTCCATCGCAGGAGCGTTGAGGCTATTATGCCTTGCCCTTTGCCTTTGCCTTGGTTTTCCGAAAGGCATCCTTGCGTGCGAAGATCATCCTCTAGGATTCGGTGAACCACCAAAAAACCCAAAATCCAACGCGGCAGTCTATCATGCCCCATCGGCCGACAAGTTCCCAGGTAAACATGATACGCGCTCGGACAGACAACTGTGGGCCACATAGCCAAGTAGAGCAATCGAGCAGGCACACGCGGTGGAAAGCCGGCGCAAGACGTATGTGGCGAGACACGCTCGTGATACTGGCGAGCGGGCTGCAGCCGCCAGGCGGCCTTACGACCAGACCAAGCCAGAAAGAGGCTGGCTCTCATGCCTTTCCGGCCGACAGTTCCCAGATAATCATGATACGCGCTCGGACAGACAACTGTGGGCCACACAGCCAAGTAGAGCCATCGAGCAGGCGCACACGCGGTGGAAAGCCGGCGCAAGACGTATGTGGCGAGACACGCTCGTGACACTCGAGCGGGCTGCAGCCGCAACCGGCCTTACGACCAGCCAGCAGACCAAGCCAGAAAGAGGCTGGCTCCCATGCCTTACCGGCCGACAGTTCCCAGATAATCATGATACGCGCTCGGACAGACAACTGTGGGCCACATAGCCAAGCAGCCAGAGCAATCGAGCAGGCGCACGCGCGGCGGAAAGCCGGCGCAAGACGAATGTGGCGAGACACGCTCGTGATACTGGCGAGCGGGCTGCAGCCGGCCTTACGACCAGACCAAGCCAGAAAGAGGCTGGCATGGTGGTACTCAGGCCAGCAACGCGCTCAGTCTGACCGGCCGGTCGGCCGGCCGTTCGGCCGGAGGAGAACGATTCGTCTACTGATTGTGAGACTTAAGCAGCGCACCGAGGCGGGGCGGGGATGTCGTGGCAGCAGACCTGCAACTTCGACCTCAAAGATCAACAGAGACAAAGAGAGCAAGACGAACAAGATGAACGAAGAAGAAGCCAAAGCTTTAGCGAACGACATTGTCAAGAGTCTCAATGATGCGAGCCTTGGTGCAAATGGTATTTCGAAAAAATGGCTGCGAAAGGAGGTGCCTACGGCGTCAGGCGTCCAAATTGGGGTCATTCTTCAGGCGCTAGCACTTCCATTCAGAGGTCTACCCATCGTAGGCGACATGGCAAAGGAAGGGGCAAATATCGTAGAGAATGCGATTGACCAGCACAATAGAGACACGCGCGAAAAGAATGCCAGGCGCTACCAGGAAATATTGACGGAGCGCGCCAAGGAGTGGATCGGCCGCGCCGACGATCCGACAAGGATTGCAAGCACTTTCAAGAAGGTTCTGCTGGGTATCGTCCCGAACTGTAAAGAGACCCAGGACGCGATCTCCCGAGTGTGCGAGTACCTCAATGTGCACCTCGACGAGGCTGCCCGGCGCGCTCTTGTTGAGCAGACAGCGCAGTTCGAGGAGTGGAAATTCGATATTCAGAAACGGCTCAACGAGCAGACTCTTGCAAACCTCACCAACCAAGCCGACCTGATGGACATGATGCGGCAATTTACCACCGAGCAGACCGACCAGATGCTCGGTGCACTCGAGCAATTCGAGCTCAACCTAGATGATGGGCAGCTCAGGATTGACATGAAGGAGGTACTGGACGTACTGAACGAAGCTCGCGACGCTCAGCGGGAAAGCCTTGCCACCCAACGCGATGCCGAGGCCTTTCAGCAAAAGCTAGAGGGTGCAGTGGCCGTCTGTGATGCCGTCAGCACGATCGGCACGGTGGTGGATCACCCTGGCCTGCGCCAGGCCGGCGCGATTGGCAGACAGGCCGTCAACATTGCTTCTGCCATCCGGGCATTCAGGCAAACGCAAGGGGGGGGCACGCTCGCCTGGCTTAGCGCCGGAAGCAGGCTCATGGCGGCCTCTGTCTGCGTCCTTCAGCTTGTGGGCTGCTTTGGCGGCTCCAGTGACTCGGACTTTACCTCTAGCATGTTGGAGGCCATTTCGGAGCAGGTGGAAAACCTCCGCATCGAGATGCACGAGCGCTTTGACAAGCTGGAGATGCTCATGGAGCTACGTTTTGACGAGCTTCAGCACGAATTCCGCATACATGTCTTTTTCATGCGGCATGCGCTTGAGACCATGCATGTGGACCTGAGGGACCGCGTCAATGCCCAGACCCAGCGGGCCCTGGACATTGCCCACGCCCAAAAGATGGACGACCTTAGACGCTTCTTCAACAGAGCGAACCTCGATGAACCTATCGCGGATCGGATCGCATTTCTCCGGGACGTGGCCGAAGGCATTGCGTTGAGCCACTCCACCGGCGAGCGTCACTTGAACAACATTCAATTCCTCAATCTATTCAATGGCGCTGGCATTGCACGGGACCACAGCCAGCTGCATATTGATGCCGAGATTCTGCACTTTGCAGGCACCGAACGCACAGGCCTCTTTGTGGACGTGGTGCGTGCGCTTGGCGTACCTTTCAAGCTCCCGGACTTTATCATCGCGCCAGAGGCCTGGAGCGCAGTCGCCCTTGTCACGTGCAGGCTAATCCGCAATGTTCAATGCAGTCCCAAAGGCCCGCGTTTTATGGCAGACGTTGGGCCGCGGCTCGACGCGCTCGTCAGAGATGGGGATGAGTTTTTGAGCTTCTGCAACGAGGATCTCACGCGTGTGGCGGAGCAAGTATGCACCTCGCTCGAGGACGACCTGGATCGGTTGCGCCAGGAGGTCGACTCCGCAACTGCTCGGCTCAATAATCGTCTTAGTGAAGGGGAGCCAATGTACACCGAGGGCCTCGGCACGCAAATGAGAGACCTGCTCGACGCTGGATCTCGCCTTGTGGAGGCGCGCAAGGTACTCGAAAACGCCACATGGACCAACGATCCGATCACAAGTATGAGCCGAAGGGCCAAAGGCTGCTTTCAGTGGCCGTCGCCTGAACAGTACCTTAACGCGATGACGGACTGGGAGTGGATGCATCCCGTCATTCGCGCCCTCGCCGCTTCGAAAGAGGTCGCTATGCTGCTTAAGGTCACCACGGGCGTCGGCGAGCTCATTGAGGTGCATCCCTGGGAGCCGCATCGTGCCAGGTACGTCGTGCACACCGCTCAAAACATGGGCCTCCGAGTGATTGCCACTGTCCGTGGCATCGGCGACTTTGAAATCTGGTCGCCCACCGTGGGCGCAGAGCCAGGATATCCCCGCTCTCACTGGTGGGCGGGAGGGCGAAGCTCCATCCCTTACATGCTCGACATGACTTTGTCACCCGGGTTCAAGAAACTTGGGGCGCCGTGTCCCCTCGACGAAGCAGCCATTGACAGTCTCAAGACTGCGTTGATCACTCCACTGCGCAGGGCCCGATGCGGGGCTAAAGAAGAACTTCTGAGGCTTGTCGGTCCGGAGTCACAGGTATCGCGGAGGATCAAGGCCACGCTTACAGTCCTTGAATACATTGCAAAACTCAAGGGCGCTTCTGTTGGCAATCGATTGTACGCGTCCGTGAACGCAGCTGATCGCTACGCCGAGGCCCTTGGTACCGTAGACCCGGACACGCTCGGCGCCTTCCCGCAAGCGAGTGAATTTTGCGAGAGGGCCCGTGCGTCACTTGCAACATTGAAAAATCTCATTGGTGCGAGCCGCGAAGGCATCGCCATGAGGAGTGTCGCGACTACGATTCGCGAGGTCCGCCAAGTCCAGACTTTGTGCAACAAGATTCCGAACGCTGCATCGGACCCAATTGGCGATGTGCATGAGCCTTGCGCAGCAACCCGGGATATGTTCCGCGACTGCACAGCTAAACAAATTTGCAGAGACGAGTGGTCTCGCGCGAACGAAAACGGGAAACTCCAGCTCCTTGGACGGAGTGAGCGGAGCACAGTCCATGCTGGCATTTTGGAGACGGATACGGGCCTCGTGCCCGTTGCCATCAAGTCGACCTGCATCCAGGATCCGGACGACCTCGAGAGTCTCGCCAACGAAGTGCGCGCGCTTTTGCGCGTCGGTGACCACCCCAGACTGCTTGGCTTCTATGGCTACACCCTCACGCGTGACCTTGGTGGCGAGGAGCGCGTGGTTTTGATTCTCGAGCTTGGCACCACAAGTCTCGCCGCCTCTTTGGAACAAGCCCAAGACTCCCTTACGGCCGATGCTGCACTTTACATCTCTTGGAGCGTCGTCGAGGGCGTGCGGAGATGCCACGCCCTGGGCGTCGTGCACCAAGACATCAAAGCCGAAAACGTCGTCATGGTCGACGGCCGCGCCAAGCTCGCAGATATGGGCAACGCAAGCATCCGTCGCATGGCAGCCACCACACGGACGATGCGCCGTCCTGTTCAGGCGGGTTTCTCTGCATCGGCCGCGCCTGAGGTGCTTATGAAACCTGACGGTTACGAGCAAGGCCACACAAGGCAGAGCGACGCATACAGCCTCGGTCTTCTCCTGCTTCAAATCCAACTCGCCCGCCACGGAGTCCCGCTCTTTGGCTCGAAAAAATCCGGTGCTCCACTCCCGGATTGCTTCATGCAGGTCATTGGCATGTATTGTGCGGTCCAGGAGGACCCATTCCAGCTTCACCCTCGTATCGAGGCAGCCATGCACCAAAAGGGCATCGACGAGCGTGTTCTCCCGGCAATCAGAACCTGCCTCGTGGAGCGCACGCTACCGGCACTTCAGCTGCCGAACCGGGCGCTTCCTGAACAGAAATCGACGCAGGAACCAGCCAGTGCATTTCCTCGAGCTCCACAAAGCGAACCTCCAATGCTTCTCGTGGCCGAATGACGTACAACATGCGACGATAAAAAATTATAAACAAAGTATTTACTGCCACGTGTTCGGTGAGCCTTGCAACATGTCGAGTAGACGCTGCCCGCTGCCACGATCTGTCCAGCAGCCACAGCTATACTCAAAGATTGTCAATGGCGATCATCCTTGACGACCTTTTTTCTTTTCATGTGCAGGTCCGTCTGGGTCAATAGCATTGCTTTTTCCCCTTGAGCTGTGAGCGCGGCTTGGAGCGCGTCTCACGCGCGCGAGCAGCCAGGAGCTACGTCTCCCTCGTTGCGACACGCCCGGCGCGTCTCGACGGAGGCGCCGCCTCGCCGCGGCGCTGGACGAGAATGGTGCAAGTGGTCGGTCTTCAGAGCGTCTTTGTCTTTGCAGCAACGTTAGCGATGCTGCTGTCGACGTTGCCACCGTGCGAAACAGCTCCCGCGACGTCTTGTGGACCCGAGACCGTGGCACAAGACGGCGTCTGCAAGCTAGAGCTTCGTACGTCTACACAGAATCGCAATGCCGAGAGAATAGGTCCATCGAGCGTCGAGAAATCGTTGCCAACGCAGCTACCTGCTCGTTGGCACGCACGTATCGTCATCACACAGCACCAGGTAGATCCCGAATTGGCTTATCCGCCGCGCGAAACAGAACTGCATGTGTTCGTGGATCAAGATCGTCAATGGGCTCGCGTCGACACGCTACGCGGCGAGAATCAAGGTCAGATATCAATTCGCAAATATGCACCAGCTTCCGAGGCCGTCGAGTATCGCCTCTTTGAAGGACGATGCGAGCGTGCGCTGTTGACTGTTGCCTTTCCTGAACCGCGCTGGCCGTCACAGGACAACGTCCAGCTCATTGGAGCCAATCACTGGTTGTACGCGCATCAAGCAGCAGTCTCGCACCAGGCCGTTGGGCAGGAGCGTGTACACTTTTTCACTGCGCCTGGAGACAACTTTGTTTCGAAAGTTCGTGTAGAGTTCGCACGGAGTGTACCAGGTGCAGGGGAAGCCATCGAACCGCTCACTACTTTTGAGCTGCATGGACTCGAGGAAGGTCTACCCTCAAACGATCCGTTCGATGTACATGAGCTGCTTTCGACATCTTCAGAAAATGAGGTCCGTTTACGATGTCACGCTCACAGCTCAGGGTGGCCTTATGTGAGCATACTACACACCTTTGTAGAAGTTTAGCGCCTGCAGAGGGTCCAAGAGCGTGAAAAGGCTCGCCAATTCGAGCCCGATTCACATTCTGGTAGTCATGAAGAGTAGATTATTATCCTTGTTTGGAAGCAATGGGATTACAAACTCTGGCTTTTTCTCTTCAAAATAGAGGAGTTACTCTGCGAATATGTCCCTTGCGTCTAGCCTCGCGCGAAAATCCCAATGTTCTGCAGCGTACAAAATCTTGATCCGCGGGTGATTTTTTTTGGTCTTTCTTGCTTACCTTGCCATATCGTTTCCTTTTCCCTGCCCTTGCTCATCAAACAGCCGCCTCTTAGCCAGTCCGGAGCCAGCGAGCCAAAGAACAGCCAACACGCCGGGGAGAATCATGTCTTGCACATTTTGAGAGCGAAATGAGACTCATTTTTCCCGCCGCTTGCAAATCCGGCAATCCTGAAACGTTGCATGTTCGACGCGACCCGTGCGCGCGCGATCGCAGCTCGAGCGAGATGGCGCCTCGTGCAGCCAAGGTAAGTGGCGCGGGCAAGGGGAGACAGCAGGGCCGCTCGCGTGCCGCCCAGCGGTTGGGCGCTCAGGGCTTAGCCAAGGTTCGTTCGTTTGTGCACGCATGGTGATGGTTAGCCAGCTGACGCGACGCAAACCAAACCCACGCTCGGGGAAACGCAGACGACGCAGACCAAGTCGCCGGCAGAGTTCTTTGCGGAGAACCAAAACATTGCAGGCTTTGACAATGCTGGAAAGTCTCTGTACACGACAATCCGTGAGCTAGTGGAAAACTCGCTCGATGCCGCAGAGTCCATCAACGTCTTGCCCGAGATCGAGCTCACGATCACCGAGCTTTCCGAGGCCTCCTTTGCAACGCAACGTGGCGTGGCGCAGGGAGAAAGGGCCGACGAGGCACTGTACGAGGTGAAGGGAGGCAAGCGAAAGCGCGTAACGAAAAAATCCTCTAAAAAGACCAAGAAATTGGGTGATGCAGGATCCGACGCTGGTTCTGATGCCGGAGGAGACAACGGCGACGACGCCGAGGCAGACGGCAACGCCAAAAACGGCAAGCGTGGCACCTCCCGTGGCGACCAATTCTATCGTATCCGGTGCCGGGACAATGGCTGCGGCATGGGTCACAACGAGGTCCCTTTCATGTTCGGACGTGTGCTGGCAGGAACAAAATACAACGTAAAGCAGGCTCGCGGCAAATTTGGCCTCGGTGCGAAAATGGCGCTTATTTGGTCGCAAAAGTCCACAGGCCTACCCATTGAGGTCACAACGGCCCACTCAAACGATCCAAACATCGTTCCCGTCTCTGTCACCTATTGCAAGCTGGACATTGACATTCAAAAGAACGAGCCCAAGATTCAAAAGCACACCAAGCAGGACAATACAAACGAGTGGCGCGGGTCCCAGGTGGAGCTTGTCATTCGTGGAAACTGGACAAACTACCGCGCCAAGATTTTGCAGTATCTGCAACAGTTGGCCGTCATCACGCCGTATGCAGAGTTTGCTCTGCGATTCTCGAGTGAGATGAGCACGGCACGCTCCGTCGAAAGGCATTACGTTCGGCGCTCGACTCAATTATGCAGCCCGGCGCTCGAAGTAAAGTACCATCCCAAGAGCGTCGACAACATGATTATCTCGCGTCTGCTCGGCAAAGTTTCCTCCGACATGAAGCTCGAAACCTTTCTCACGCGCGAGCTTTCGTGTATAAACAAAAAACTTGCTGGAAGGCTCGTCGAAGAACTCGTGGCTCGCACCAAAAAGGTTGTAACGCCAAACACCAAGTGCGGGGAGCTCTCGCGGTCGAACCATGTTCAAGATTTAACGCAGCTATTGCGTGAGACTGAAGCCTTTCCAAACCTCGACGCGGGTTGCCTCAGCCCGGCCGGAGAGTACAATCTTTCGCTGGGCATCCGTAAAGAGTACGATCCGGAGCTGGTGGCCACGGCCACTTCCAAGGCGAGCTCGTACAACGGGCATCCGTTCATTGTTGAGGCTGCACTTGCGCTTGGGCTCAAGTCTGACAAGCAAGAATCCGGGAGCAGCACCGCCAAGCCGGGCGTGACAGTCTTTCGCTTTGGCAATCGAATTCCTCTCTTGTTCTCTGGTGGAAGCGACGTGGCCACCGTCGTGGCAAACAAACACATTACTTGGTCATCGTACCACATCAATCCCAAGACAGAGCGCGTGGGTGTCTTTGTGAGCATCGTGAGCACCAAAATTCCCTTCAAGGGCACAGGCAAAGAGTGCATCGGCGCCGACGTGGACGAGATTCGAACCTCGGTGATCAGCGCTATTCGCGCCTGTGCCAAGCAGCTCAAGTCCAAGGTCCAGAGCAAGCGCGCCGATAATGAGCGCGCGAACCGCGTCAAGGTTCTTACCAAGCATGTGCCAGATGTGGCGCGAGCCCTGTCGAGCCTTTTGGGCCAGATGCGCGAGGGGGCTGCAAAGCGTCGGGGCGCCCCGGTACAAGATGCGCCAGCTGCCAAGCACGCGCGACACGACAGCGGCGAAGACGCATATTCCCGTTTTCAGGCCATGGAGCGAGGTCTCCCAGGCGGGCAACGGGTCGACGAGACCTTTTTACAGGAACGCTTGCACGAAGCGATCAAGACTGCTGACATGGCGCTTGCCATGGAGGACGTCAAGCGTCGGGGCCGGGGCAAGGCGAAAAGCACGGCCTTTTTCCTCGTTCCGCAGCGGCGCCCTGACCACGCCTTTGCATCAACGCTTGTTGTCCACCCAATGTTGACGATGCGACTTCTCGCGAGCGCGAAACGAACCTCTCTTGGAGTCGACCGCAAGTAGGTATAGTAGTTTAGTACTTTGTTCACGACAGCGAGTTTCACGGCCGCCCCTCTCTCTACTTCTTCTCCATCTTCTTGTTCTTATTCTTGTTCTCGACGAGGCACACTCACTCACGGACCGGATGGAATCATCGGCTGCATCATGGGCAAGCCGGTCTCGCAGCGCGTCTACTTTCTCGTCCTCCTCGTACGCGCCGACGTGTCACCGTCAGTCATCCGAGCAACTTGGAATGTCCACGAAGTGGACCGACTCATCCTGTGCCGCGCCCCTCGCGTTGCCTCGTGTATGTCTCTTGATACCGCTCGCGCTGATTCTCGATTAAGTTTAGTCAAGCCAAGTCTATGAACAGCCCAAAGTGCTGGCCGGCGGTGGACGGCGCGACGGACTCACTCCGAGACGCCGACCAGCGACACGCTGGCTTCACGCGCAATAGGAACCCCGTCGATATGTCGCGCGCCAGCTGGCTTCTGCGAGCGGGCCAGCCAGCTGCTCTTGACTTCGCTTCTTGCTCACGCAGCCTGCGCCGGCTCGAACGGAGGCGACAACGAGACCGAGAACGGTCTCGCGCCCGACCTCGCCCCCTCGTACTGCCGCGCAGCCATGCTCGTCTCGGAATCGATCAATCTATATCTTCGCGCTCTCGGCACGCTCTCGGCCGCCATTTGCTGCAGCCCAGAAGATCCCGTCATCTGGCCCTCGTCCCGAGACATCCATCCATCCATCCATCAACCCATCACAAGCAGTCTCCACGACCCCGTCCGTAGCTTTGATTCGGCCATGCTCGAAGCGCTGCAACCAAGCATTTTAGCTCGCCCTGCACGCGCTCTCCATGCCGCGCCGAGCTCGCGCCCGCGCGCAGCAGCAGCAGCAGCAGCGCTCGCAGCGCGGCTTCGTGTCTGGACTCTCGCGCAGCCGGCCTCGCGCGCGTCTAACGACCAGCGCAACCCCAAATGTTCTTTCGAAACTCTCCCCCGGTGCCCCCCGGCAAGCCCCGCGGCGCCCGGCGCGGGGCCGGCGGCGCGCGCGGCGCACGGAGGGCGCGGGGGGCGCGCCGGGAGAGTCTGCGCCCGCCGCGCGGCCGTTTCACGCCCGCTTTGCATTGCACTGGTTTTCTTGCTCTGTCTAGTCGAGGCTATCTTGGAAACGCAGAGCGGGGCAGAGCGGAAACGGCGGAGACCCAGGGCTGCGCGCGGCGTTGCAGCGAGGCCCGCGGCGCGACGGAGAGGTAGGTCCTGCGGCCGCGCCCGAGCCCGAAGGAGGGGCCTGGAGCGAGTGAGTGAGTGCATCGCATCGCGTCGCATCGGATCGTGTTGTAGCGCATTGCTCGCGACCGCGACCTGGGCTTGGTTGGACGAAGCTGTTCTCGCAAGCGCAGGGCAAGCAAGGGCTTGGGGCGTTGCGACGACCAGCCTGCGCGGGGACGCTCGGTAGTCTCTTGCAGCGCGCCGTGCCTCGAGCGAGGCAGAGGCTTGTAGCACAGCGAGGTGACCTTGCTGGGTCTCGAGTATTTTTTCCCTCCCTGAAAGCAAGCGAGCCCGGATTCTCCTGACCTGACGAGCCCTCCGAACCTGGAGTCCTGAAAAGCTAGCTGTACGCTCGCGCGAGCAAAACGGAAGAAAGTACAAAGCACGATGGACGAAACGCCCGCGCAGGCCTCCCACCTGCGGCCGCCCGCGAGTTCTACTCCGGCGTCCAGATTACCGAAACCCGGGGCTACCCTCTCGGGCGCGAAAACGACCACGCCCGGGCCACTCGATGAGAATGCCTCGCCAAACGCCCGGCGCAAGGGGCATCGCACAATGGAATCATCCAATCATTTTGCAGAGCGGCAACACGGAGCAGTATCGCCCGGAAAAGGAGGATCCGCAGCAACTGGCAAGGGAAAACCAGAGACCAAGAATTTCCGTCGCAGGTCATTCTTGCCAACGCCAGGATCCGCAGAATCTCGCTCGACCGTGTCAGCGCTTCACAGCGCCGACGTGGGCAAGTCGTCTCGACGACGCTCCTTCATTCCCAAGCCAAGCAACAAAACAAGCCCGCCAGATTCCCGTGAAGATGCAAAAACGGTGTCCACACAACTCCGCGACATGACGAATGATCAAGACGCCACAGGCAGCGCTGCACGCCAGAGATTGAGCCCTCAAAGTCCTGGCTCGCCACAGCGTCATGCGCCGTCCCGCCGACCCGAAGGCCGCGCAAGAGCAAAACTGGATTTTTCAGCGACGAAACCACGCGTAAACTCCCGCCGACAGTCGCGTCGGGGTGGCTCTTCGCGAAATTACCCTCGCCCACCGGCCACGACAGCCATTGCGAGTCGGCGTGCAAACACGCACGCCTCGCCCGTGACCATGGAACCATTTTCCACACCCGGGGCTCCTCATGTCGAGTTGGCTCTCCAGCAGGAGGAAAACTATTCGTTTTTGACCTCAGAGGAGAGATCAGAGTACGAGAGCCGTCTCGACAAGCTAGCGAGATGGAAAGTCGAGCGCGATGTCAACAAACTCACGGCTCATCTGGAGCAGGGTCTTGGCAGAAGCGGAACCTTTGATTTATGTTCGCGTCTCGGTCCTGGCATTCGAAACAAGCTTCCCCAGGCCCAGCAGCAGGTCAAATTGCGGACAATGGCGCAAGAAATCCTCTCTGATGTTGTCGATCGCGCCGTGAATATATCCTTTCGCGCTCGGGTTGCCGAACGCCGTCGCATTGCCGAAATCCAGGCCAAAGAGTACATTACTAGCTTTCTCAACGAAGGCGTTGACGAGGTTGTCGATGCTGCCTGCCGTCGAATGGAGCAGGATTTCATCGACGAGAATGCGCGCAAACAAGCTGAAGCTTTGCGGGAGGAGACCGCGCGCAGGGAGGCCGCTGCGCAACGCGAAGAGGCTGCACGAAGTGCGCGCGAGGAGACCGAGCGTAAGGCACGTGAAGAGGCCGAGCTCAAGGCCGCCGGTGAAAGAGAAGCCGCAGCTGAAAGAGAAGCCGCAGCAGAAAGAGAAGCGGCGGCAGAAAGGGAGTCTGCAGCAGAAAGAGAGGCGACAGCCGGAGCAGCGCAAGAGACTGAGGATGCTACACAACCCACCACAGAAGAAGATTGTGCCGCCGAAACGGGAGAAAGTGTTCTCATGGACGCACAGGAGATGGCAGCTCCCACGACTCCGCAAACATCGCGGCGCGGACCGGCTTCTTCCCCAAGCTCTGTGCGAGCTGTGGCAAGCACCCCCTTTGAAGAGCGTGAGGTTCCGGAAACCCCAGCTAGGTTTCAGGGATCTCACTCCGCAGACACGCCGGGCACGCGCGCACCATCCACACCTTCTCTTGTCTCCGAAGTGATGCGAGACAAGACCGATTCTGAGCTCGTCGGATCACCTTCTTCTGTCGCTGCGGTCGCCGACAACGAGTCTGTACCTCCAACCCCAGCAACACCTGCTTCGGTCGCTTTAAGCGCACGAGAACCTCAGGGCGCTGAAACTCCGTTGTCTTCGCGCAAAAATTCACGCCAGTTCGGAAGCCCCGGAGTGAGCTCAACTGCGGTGGCCACGCCGCAAACAGTTCCGGACGAGGTGAATCTGGACGATGCGATCGAGTTCGCAGAAAGGCTGTTGCAAGGGCCAGCGCAATCGGCCCGGCGTGCCTCTCCAGTGACTTCGAACGAATTCCGCACCCCAGCAGGGCACCATTCCTCTGGCTTAGCACCGGTAACTACAGGTGGGAGAAACGCGGCGGCGCAGCTTCGCCAGGAAAATTACGAGTATTTTGAAGGATCACCGAAGCGAAGCATTCGCTTCCTCGCGTCCACACCGGACGAACCTGTTGGAGCCAAGGAGTCAGAGGAGGCAACGTCGTCCTCATTGTACACGCCATCGGGCTTGCGAAAATCTTCACGCGCTCCCGTGGCTAGTGCAGGAGCCATGGGAGAAGAAGGGCAGGCTGCGGAAACCCAACTCACTTTTGATGAAACGGTCGAGACGCTTCGTCAAGAGGAATCGGAGCCCAAGTCTCGCTGCAAAAGTTGGTTTGTGTCTCTGTTGCGCCTCGCATTCTGTGTTCTGCTTCTTTCCCTCGCTGTGTATTTTTCAGAACCGCTAGGTATGGGCGCTGGAATGCGACACGTGCGCGGACTTTCCACAATTTTGGGAGTCTGCCACAATGATGGCCAGAGGGTCGTCCCGCCGGGACGCAATGCTGCTGCTGCAAGGCGATTCGGGTCGCCTCTTCTTTGTGACTTTCTCTTCCCGATGAACAAGCATGATGAAGTTGCCAAGCGTGAAAAGGAAGCACTCATGCGCAAAGAAGAAGCTCGCAAGCGCGAAGAAAGAGAAGCCCGCGACCGAGAGGAGGCTGCGAAGCGCGAAGAGAAGGAAGCCCGTGACCGCGAGGAGGCCGCGAAGCGCGAAGAAAAAGAAGCTCGTGACCGAGAGGAGGCTGCGAAGCGGGAAATGGAGGAAGCTCGCAAGCGCGAAGAGGCTGTGAAGCGTGAGGAGGAGGAAGCTCGCAAGCGTAAAGAGGCCGCTAAGCGTGAGCAAGAAGAAATTCGCGAGCGTGAAGAGGCTGCCAAGCGTGAACAAGAAGCAATCCGTGAGCGCGAGGAAGCTGCTAAGCGTGAGCGAGAGGAAACCCGTAAGCGCGAAGAGGCCGCCAAGCGTGAGCAAGAGGAGGTTCGCAAGTTTGAAGAAGCTCGCAAGATTGAAGAAGCTCGTAAGCTTGAAGAGGCTCGCAAGCTTGAAGAATCCCGCAAGCTTGAAGAGGCTCGCAAGCTTGAAGAAGCCCGCAAGCTTGAAGAAGCCCGCAAGCTTGAAGAAGCCCGCAAATTGGAAGAAGCTGCTCAATTGGAAGAAGCCCGCAAGCTTGAAGAGGCTCGCAAGCTTGAAGAGGCTCGCAAGCTTGAAGAGGCTCGCAAGCTTGAAGAGGCTCGCAAGCTTGAAGAGGCTCGCAAGCTTGAAGAGGCTCGCAAGTTGGAAGAAGCCCGCAAGCTTGAAGAAGCCGCAAAGCTTGAAGCGGCCATGCGCGAGGAAGCAGAGCTAGATCTCGCCGTCGGCGCGTCTGCACAGATGGCTGTGCAAATTTTGGAAGCCATCGAGAAGTCCATGAACTGGTTACTGCAAGCAGCGCTCGTCCACATGCAACTGGATGTAGTGGCTGCATTAGGACTTTCCTTTATCTTGCTGCTCAGAGGTCGCAAGATCGAGGCTCTCCGGCCTCTGGGCCGGCTAGCTGCCCATTTGAAGGAGAGACTCGAGCGCCGCTCAATCAACGATGACCTCGGAGAGGCGGACGAGCTCATGTATGATGACGGCTTCGATGATGCTCAAGCAGCAAGCTCAATTCTCGAGGGACACTTTTCCGATGCGGGAAGCGAGTTTGGTGCGGCTGCTGAGGACGAGGCTGGAGGCGAGGCCCGTCTTGAAGAGGACGAATATGTTGATCAACAAGAGTTGGAGGAGGAGCGGCGCTACAGCGCGAGTGAAGCTGCGTCCTTGACGAGTCCTGGCAGTTTTTCGTCAAAGCAGTCGATGGGGTCTACTGGCTTGTACCGCGCTGTGGAGTTCGTCCCCGTTCGGGGCACGCCAATGGTACAAATGCGGCATGTCCGACGTTCCCGACGGCATGCATCGAAGCAGGCCATGCCAGACACCCCGATGCAATTTCCGGCAGGTTACCTGAAGCGCTCTTCGTCTTTCACGAGCCACAAGTAGATTATTGACAAAGAGCGAAGACGCGCAAGAGATGTTTGGTTTGTTTTTTTATTTTTAATGCTGCGATGTTCCAGGATATTTAGTTGTTATTGATTTTGGAGGGGCGCGTGTAAAGCCTACTCTTGCTTTGAGGGACGATGAGAGCGACGGGTACTGAGAGAAAAGAAAAAAAAGGGTGCTGGGTCTATTTACAGGCTTGCTTGGTTCGATCATATCAGGTCTGATCGGATGAGAGCAGATGTCGAGTGCTGCACGCAAACGCAAGGGAGCACACATTTAGAGATCGAGGACAAGATCGTCATCGTCGTCGTCATCGTCGTCGTCATCGTCATCGTCGTCCTCGTCGCTGAGGCTGCTGAGGTCGTCGTCCTCGTCGTCCTCGTCATTTTCGAGACCGTTCGCTTGTTCCTCCTGTGCGAGCACGGATACGCGTGCGCTGGTCGAACCATCGTCCACCACCATCCTATCAGCCTCTAGCATTGTTGCCGAGGAAGCCGCCGAATCGATGGTGCTCGAAGACGAGGCGCTCCGCACCGTTGAGCTCGAGTCTGTGCTCGGGTGCCTGTTCTTCTTGACGGAGCTTGGAAGATCACCAAGCGCGAGGTTTTGCGCGAACTTGCGCACGTACTCCTTGACCTTGAGGGAGTACTTTTCAAAGTCCTGAATCATGAGCGCGGCTGCGTCGCTGTTGAGCGGGTCGCTCGCGTTCGGGTACGCGAGGAGCTGCGGGAGGAACATGTCAAAGATGTTCACTAGCTCGTACATGGGACTCCAGGTCTGGTTGATCACGTCGAGGCAAACGGACCCCGACATTTCGTCAACGTTCGGGTGAAAGAGGCGGTTCTTGAAACCAATCGAGGGCGACCGGTACGGATAGTCTTTGGGCAGCGTCACGTGGACCTTCCACACGCCTCCCTCGTAGAGCGAGTCTTTGGGGCCGTGGAATGCAACGACAAACTCCGAGCCGTCGCCCTCCATGTCCACGGCGTAGTCGCTCATCATGAGTTTCATGATGTCCATGTCGCGCCGCTTGTGCGCATTCGTCGTCATCTTTTCTTCGCTGGCGTGCTTCTTGTCTCTACTGGCTCTGTTTCGCTCGACTCGCGGAGATCTCGGTCTCTAGCAGCGGCTGCAGTAGCAGCTCGACGCGTGATTCGTGCCCCCAGCCTAGACCAGTCTCGACTAGACTAGACGAGACTAGACGAGACTAGTCCAGACGCGACGCGACGGGTCTGAGATAGGACCTCCCTCCCTCGACGCGAGATCTCGCCTCGCCCGGACTCGCGCGAGGCGGCCCGCTCCTGCACCGCGGTCTACGCTCTTCTCCCTTCCGCCTCCGCTCTCGCCGTCGCTCTCGCCGTGCTTCTCGCCGTGCTTCTCGCCGTCGGGGGCTAGCTTCTTCGCGGGTCCGGCGCGCGTCGCGTCCGAGATCCGGCCAATCTTGATCCGCGCTCTCGCGGCCGGCGGGCGGGCGCTATCCGCGCGCTATCGGCGGGCTCCGCGCGCCTCCGCTGGCCGCCTCCTCCTGCGCGCAGTCCGCGGGCGTCCGCGCGAGCGTCCGCGCGGCGCTTCTGCTCTGCTCGCGCTGCGCTTTGTGCTTCGCTTTGTGCTTTGCTTTGTGCTTTGCTGCGCGAGAGAGAAGAAAGCAAGCTCGCAGGAATTCAAAAAACAAGGAGGAAAGGGGAGAGAAGGAGAGAGAGAAAGAGAGGTCCGCGAGATCTGATCGATCCGCTGCGCGCGGACGCCGCCTACGCTGCCCTCGAGCCGCGCCGCGCCGCCCGTCTCTGCGCGGACGCGGAGCCTGCTCCGCGAGCCGCGCGGCGGGATCGGCGGGGCTGGGCTGGGCTGGGATGGAATGCAAATGGGCTCGGCTGGGCTGGGGGGAGATGGCGCGACCAAGCTCGCGCCCTCTCTCCCTCGCGCCCTCGCTCGCTCGCTCGCGCGCTCACTCGCGCGCGCACTCGCTCGCGGGCGGGCGGGCGGCGGGCAGGACGCGGGGGCCACGGTGCGCGGGGGCGGGGACGCGCGCGGCGCGGGCGCGGGCGCGGGCGTGTCGCGGCGGCGGAGTTTCGGATTGGCGCTCGCTCCTCCTGCGCGGCGAGGAAAAGCGGAGGAGAGGGCGGAGAAAGATTGCGGCGGGGGGAGAACAGAACGAAGTCCGCGCGGAAAGCAGTGCCGCGTTCTTTTCCGGGGGCGAGGAATTCTCCTCGCCGCGCCGCCACTGGCGAGGGAACGCGCTGTGGGAGAAGATGCGGGGACGCGGAGGAAAGGGTGTAGAGAGGACGCACTGGGCAGTGCGGAGGAGGGCGGAAAAGTCGCGGAAAGAGCGCTGCAGAGGGGAGATCACGAATGCGGTTTCGCGGAGACGAGGATCTTGACGACTCCAGCCTCTGGCGGGTAGAGAGGGTGTGAGGCCGGGCTGGTGGCGCGCCATATCTCGCGCAAACATCTCCACAGTTGGACGATGAACCTTTGGATTCGTGCTGCGTCGTGCTGTGACAGCTGCGGGAATATTCCTACAAAGATGCAGCGAGATTCCTCACCCTTCCACTGAGACTTAGGTGCGCTGTGTGCGTGAGTCGATACAAACTGCAAGTCGTTTAGAAGGTGGGGGCGCTCCCAGGTTTTCCAGCAACTGCGCCTAATTAACCTTGGAGCTGACGATGATCGGCGTCTTTGCCTGCATCGACTCACACTCCAGTCGTTAGTAGAAGCTAAAGGTACTCTCAAGTTGTCCTTCCTGCAGCAAGTGATGGTCGACGCTTGGCATATTTCGCAAAGGTTTGTGTTTTGGACGAACACCATACTGCAAAAGTTATAGAAGCTGTAGATGCTCCCGAGTTTTCCTCCCTGCAGAGAGTGATGGATACTGACGACGTTTGGCATCCTTGCCAAAGGATCCTGTTTCGATGGCAAGGCTTTTTACCGATAAATTATCCTTGCTTCGAACCTGACCTGACAAGTTCGTTGTCTTTCTGCGCCGTGCGACCAGAATAGTCGGAAGATGTGGAAGTTGTCCGCGAGAAGAACGATGAAAGCGAAGGAGATGAGTCAACCCAGTTCCCTGGAGAACAAGTTGACGGTTATCCTCCCAGAGAACAAACGAATGAGAAGAAGAAGTCGATTTCACTAAACGTAAGGGAATGTCCGCTTTGTGGTGGCTAGCATGAAACGGGAAAGCAGATTGCAGCCTCTCACGCTGCTGCTCGGAGGGTGCTTTTCTGTTTGGCGCGTTTCGTGTCAGCTTCGACTCTACTGGCTTCATTCATCGACTTTGGTCGCCGCCAGGTCTATTCGGCTCAGTGATCCCAGGTCGCGAGCCCGGTCAAGTAGGTTCCTGTTTCGGGAGCGGGTTCAGGCTTGGCGCAGACATATGGCGAGGCCTTGTGCTGGGTCAAACTCCGCGCGTCCCTACGGCGCGGGTCGATGCGTTGTTCCTGCGCCGTACCCCTTCGATGCTTCTCATCGAATATCTATCTGTCTCTCTTTGAGCAGCTTCCCCGCCTGACATCAGGTCTTTGGGAAGGTGGATTGATAAGAACCTTCTAAAGTCCACTTCCTGCGACGTTCACTCGTCCTAAAACTATACCAGCTCGTTCTGATGTAGAGACAAGATTTGCGCTATACGCGGCATGAACTAATGAGCTTGATGATGGATTTGTTAGCAACACCGAAGTGATGAGGTCTATACCTCGTTCCAGTGGGAAGGCCCCAAACTGCCAGAATAATCGACAGATCTCAACTTTTACCATCCCGCGCTGATATCAAGATGGGTTTAATCTTTAGAATGAAGTCAGCAGGCTTCGTGGAAAAGTAAATTATGGAACGACGGTAGGGATATCAAACGCATCTCGATCTAGATTCAAATTGCCATGGTTGGTTGAGTTTTTTTTGTCAAAAGAATTCTGGATGTTGCACAGATCCATCCTTCAATTTGACAGCGAAGGAAAGGCTAATTCGATAGATCTGATCAGCTTGACTTGCCTTCTTCTGGATCTGGAGGAATACGTTCGCTTTTTTCGCATTGTTGGTGTCGGCAAGTACAGCAGACGAGAAATGGTGCAATGTTTGCAACTATGACCTCCATTTCCCGAAAGGTCAGCCAGAGGACACCAACGAGGTGGAGGCTGTGAGGGCTTGTGACCACGTCGGTTCGCTTCTCCCATGACCTAGCGACGCAGATGTCCATTGAATCCATGCCTCTCTGGCACGAGCGAGCGAGATACGTCCGACTGGTCGAATCGTCAAGAGCCGTAGCCTGCTCGTGGCAGATACTTCGCGTCTCTCTCTCTCTCTCTCTCTCTCCTGTCGCTCCGTGGACCACCGTACAGACAGACTCTGAGGGCATCGCTCGAAACGCGAAAGAGCCCAACTCTTGAGACTCTCGCGCGTGCCGCCAGCTCAACACCGTCCGCACATTCTACGCAGTACCCTACCTCCTCCTCCCCAGTCCAACAAACAGCCAGACCAACTGGCGGCTGGCTCGTTCCTGCGTGCGGCACGCTGGCCGGTCCACCTCCGCCTGCAGCGCGCATTCATTTAGACATTCACATGTGTTAGTGCGCGCGCGCGTGTGTGTGCATGTATTCTGTGCCCTGCGACGCCGCGAGACCTCTTGCATTTGCAGGAGGTATAGCGAGGCCTGTCGCGCGTGTCCCGCCCGGCCTCGAGCCCGCACGCATCCGATCGATCGATCGATCGATCGATCGATCGATTGATCGATCAATGCCCGCGCCGCGCCGCTGCGATCCTGAGAGAAAGAAGAAGGCGGAGACGAGGCGAGTCTCGCTCGCTGGCCGCCGCCAAGTCGCCAGCGCCGCGAGCCGGCGCGTCGTTTCCGCGTTTTGCGCTCTTTAATTTCCTCATCAAAATAGAGTCGTGTCGCCGCCACAGTCCCACGGACCGGCACCTGTCGCCATGCCAGCTGCCGCGGGTTGGAGTGGCGCCAGCGGCCCTGCCGCAAGGTGCGTGGTACTGTCCGCTGCCGCGCGCAGCAGCGCAGTATTCTCGCGCGGCCCGGCCCCGGGATGCGCAGGATCCTACGTGCTTCGCAAACTTGAACTTGAACTCGAAGATTGTGCGAGGAGGCGCTTGCTGGCTGCTGCCACTTGGTTCTGCCTTTATTTCGCCGTGCCGGATCTCGCCTAGGACTCCCTAAAGGCCAACTACGCGTGCCCAGCGTAACCATCCCGCGGCGCTGAACATCTCCGTCTCTCTGCTTTCCTTCTCCCGCAACTGCCGCTTCAGCGCGCCCCGCAGCCTCTTCGTTTCTGACCCACCCTGGTGCTGTCGTCCACTCTCTCCACAATGCTTTTTCCCTCTCGGATAGGTGTAGTGACGGTGTGATGGATGAGAAACGAGTTATAGCTTTCAAATTGCCGCGTCGCACCCGCAGCCATGTCAGCGTAGGGCAGCACCACTGCGCGCTTGGCCCCCGCAGCGGCGGCACACACCCCCGCCGCCATCTTCGCCGCGCGACCGGCTTTTCCTCGAGGCGGGCGTCCCTGCGCGCCGAACGGAGCGGCGAGGATCGGCCTTCTGCGCGCGGCAGCGCTCGCTCGCGCGTCCTCGTCCCGCCTCGCTCCGCGCCTCCTTCCGCCAGTGTTGGATGGATTACTCTTTGCGGCTTGCCTGGTTGGGGCTTTCAGCTTCCAGCCCCGGCGCCTGCAGATCTGAATCGGGTCCGGACCGCAGAGAAATCGAAATCAAATCCAAGCCCGCACCTCGTATCGCATTACACAGCAAGCAAGCTGCCGCCAGCTTGGGCCAACAATCGGTCCACCATTGCGTTTTCTCCCACCGGTCTTCCGCCATTGCTCGCACGCACGCACAACACACAGCAAGAGCGAGTCCAAGACTGGCGCTGACCCAAGTGCGAAGAGACCCGTGCATCGACCGTCGCTTCGCATTGCGAGCAAGCAAGCAAAGAGACAAGCGCGAAAGCGCAATCGTACGCCCGAAGCAGACTCTGAAACGGGTACCTGCCGAGATCGACACCGAGCGGCAGCCCTGGTCAGGGAGTTTGCAGAAGCGAAACAGCAAAGGCGAGAACGAAAGCGGGCCCGCATTGGTACCGAGACCTCGTCACAGCGGAACCCTCGCAGCGCGCGGCGGAGAACCTTGAGAACGGACCGCCTGCGCCAGCCTGACAGCAAACCCGCAAACTCGAGAGCGAGTCAATCGCGAGCGCAGCGACGAATAGAGAAGCAGCGAGCTAGTCACACGCAAGCAAAGAGCAAGAGCAAGGGCAAGTAGAGAGGTAGCTGGAATCGGGCAGCATGGGTGCCAAGGAGGAACCCTCTTATAGCTTCGAGATTATGGTGGACAGGCCCAAGCGCGCCGCGCCCGAGGAGTGGGACCTGCTCGAGGCTGAGATGGTGCCCCAGCCGAGCAAGAGGAGACTCGTGAATCATCAAAGTAGCTATACCGAGGCAGATGTTCTCCTCGGCAGACAGGTCATGGACGTGCTCGGTTCTGACGGAAGCCTCATTGACGATGGTGTCTTGCAGCTTCTGAGCATCGACACTACGATCCCTGAGCTCGGTGATCCTCTGCTCATTTTCGACGAGCCGCATGAGACGAGCCTGGAGATCGACGTCCTGACACCCGCATTGCCGATGCATTCTGTGCAGCATCAGCAGCATCAGCAGCAGCAGCAGCAGCAGCAGCAGCAGCAGCAGCAGCAGCAGCAGCAGCAGCAGCAGCAGCAGCAGCAGCAGCAGCAGCAGCAGCAGCAGCAGCAGCAGCAGCAGCAGCAGCAGCAGCAGCAGCAGCAGCAGCAGCAGCAGCAGCAGCAGCAGCAGCAGCCGCAGCAGCAGGCAATCCCGACGATGCTTCCGGACGTCATCCAGGGAGGTTACGAGGTCTTCTTGCAAGACGAGTCGCTCTTCGTTGGCGCCGTAACCACGGGCCCCTGGCGACTGGAGGAGGAAAAGCTTCTTCTTCACATCATGTATACATTCATCGATGCTGAACTGCGGACGATGGCTGTCGTTGCCTGGAAGTGCGGCATTCATCGTCCGAAGCGCGCCATTGACAAGAAAATCAAGCGAACTCTGCGCTTTAGCAAGTGGCGCGAGCGCGACATTCCCAGCGCGCAGAGCGAAATCTTGCGCCTCTTGCGCGAGAAAACCTTTGCCGCGTTGCCCCAGAGTCAGTACGATTGTCTTGCGGCAGTGCGCGTTGAGCTGCAGCGTCTGGGCCTTCCCTCTTTCGAGCTGCTTCCGCGCGATGCCTGTCTGGACCACGTCATGTAAATATCAATGCTTTCTCCCTTCAGGGTTCTGAACACCGGCCATCAGCACGGTCAGCCCCCATGTACTCTACTATGTTATAATCCGATCGCATCAAATTTATACCTTTCTTTTTCTTTTTAAACTTTTTTTTGTTTCAACCTTGTCCCTTTCGCATTCATGGCATGCTTGAACGCGTCTTGAATCAAGCTCCGAGGTCTCGCTTCCCTGTCTATGCATGATTTCAGTCGCGTTTCCGCTGATACTCGACCCCAAAACCATTTTCAATTTTTGGAAAATAAGCGAGATGTGGCGTCGCATGTCCATTTACGTAGAGTACCTCTCTCCTACGGGCTATGAGACGAAAGGGCTACCATAGTAAATACAAGTTCCAACGAGAGAAATGGCAGTTTCTTACAGTGCGAACTTGCGACGCGAGGTCTCTTCCTGCTTGCGCTTGTGGACCCACTCATACTCACCGTGCTCTGTGTCAAAGGCGTCGGCCATGATCCAGCGCATCTTCATGGTGAATCGAGGCCCGATCTCATGCAATTTTGCCTTTTCGCCCGTCTCAGAAAATTGGTATCGATGATGGCGCACAAAGATAAAGTCGCGCTGGTTGTGAAAGGTCACCACATTGCGACCGCGGAACTCGGGCTCGTGCTGGAACATGGATCCTAGAAAGCGGCCTACGCGATGGCCCAGACGCGTCTGAAAGCGGTTGAGAATAATTTCTGGCAAGTGGTCGCTCTTGTTGGCATGTCCACGAATGTCCTTTGCGTGGGTGACGTTGCTGATTTTGAAGAGCATCGTGGGCCCAATGGGGAGATGCGCCACGAGCATTTGATTGCAGGCATTTGCCTTTTCGCCGAGGACGAGCAAATGAGTGAACTTTTTGTTGTGCGCCCACTTTTTGATATCGCTAAGGCCAAAGGTTCGCCGTGGGTAAAAAAAGCTGTTGGGAAACATGAGCATGAGGTCCGAAATGAACTTGAATAGCGAAGAAGACGGGCGCGGGCGCGTAGTGATCATAATCTTTGGCTTTTTCAGGTTTGCAAAGTACTCCGAAAACTCGTCCTGCTCCTCGTCCGCAAGGACCTCCTCGTCGTCGGGGGCCACGACAGTGTTGTCGGCCTCTCGCGTGGAGTCCTGCGTCTTGGGTACCTGTTTGGGCGGGGCATCCTCGCCGAGCTCTTGTGCCTCGCGCTTGCGCTTGAGCTTGCGCTCCTGCTTGGCCTTTTCCTTGTCCACCTTGAGCTTTTGTCGGATTTGGGCGCGCTTGGCCTTGTTGCGAATGTCATTCACGTGCACCATCTTCTCCGTCTTTACAGCAAAAAGCAAAACCGGACGTTTCCGCCTACCTTCACCGTGGGGTTTTCTCCTCACCGCGTTCGCGCTCCTCCAGACACGTCGCGCCTGCCTCTGGCTCTGCGCGTACCCTGCCCGCGCGCCGCTCGCTCGCCCGCACCGCGCCGCCGCCAACCACGTTTGCCGGGCTCCGGCCCTCGCGTGGTTCTTCATCATATCCTACGGTATTCGTTTTTTCCTCGCTTCGAAACGGTTTCGCCGCAGGACCAAAGTTCTTCCGGCGTTCCATAAAGCGCGGATATCCCAGCTTTCGTGGGGAGGATAAGACGGAGAAGCGAGAATAAGCTCCGTTGTGCGGGGCAGGGAGGATTCCCCGAGCGGTGTTTCGGCGAGTTGAGCAAGGATCAGGCACGCTCGCAAACAAAGAGCAAACCAAAGGGAGGAGCGCGAGGTCGGCGGGCGCGGCGGCGGAGGCTGCGTGCAGACCCCACTTGCGGCGGCGGCTGGCACTGGCCGGGCGGAGATCTCCGTCTCCTGCTCGCGCGTCCCTGGCCTCGCCCTGCCTCTCGGCCGGAGCCCGTTCCTGCTTGCTTGCGAGCGGAGACGCGCTCGACTCGACCATGAGCGAGGAAGTCGTCGGCGCCGCCGCTGCCGCCGCCGCCGGCGCCGTCGCCGCGACAACTGCTGCCGTGATGAGCACGAGCTCGAGCACGAGCACCGAGACCAGCACGACGGGCGCCGACAAGGCCGGCAAGGGCAAGGCAGACACGCTGGCGTCGCTCGTCGGCCAGGACCTGGACGACGAGGACGACGAGGACGACGAGGACGTTGAGGACGAGGAGGTGGCGCCGAAAAAGCCCAAGGCGGCGGCCGTGGCCCCCGTGCTGCGCGGCGTCGTCAAGGTCAAGGACGGCAAGCTGACATGGGCCGGGAAGTGGGCCATGTCCAAGGAGCTCTTCGCGGCCAAGGAAACGTCCAAGTTCAAATACACGTATGTGGGCGACGAGAAACGACTAAACGCAAAGAAACCACCAAGTGGGCGGTACAGTGGTCACTTCATGCTCAAGGAGAGCGAAGATGACTCGCGCAAAATTGTGGAAAAGAAACTCAAGCTCAAGTTTACGCCCCGGGAAGGAGCGGACGAGCTCATGGACGTTTCGGGCGCAGGGAAGAACCCCTTTGGGGAGTTCTCGCTTGAAGGTCAGTACTGGCCAGAACATGGCAAGCTTTCCGTAAACAAAATGTACAAGCCTGCAGACGACGACTACGCTGACGAGGATGACGAGGATGATGAGGGTGCTATTGATGAGGAGGATCCTGCTGATGTTGCCAAGGAGCTTGCCGATCTTCAGGCTGACGCTGACGAGGACATTGAACTTATCCGCAAGCGTTTGCGAGAGCAAGAGGCCAAGGATGCTTCGCGAAAGAAATCAAAGCATTGACCGCCCAAACGCCATTGCGGTGGCCGCTGCCGCTGCTGCTGCCGAAAACCGAGTGCAAATCGCCGAAGCAAATTTACTTACGGTCCAGGTAATGATCAGGTGTAAATCAATCGTTCGGGCGATGCAGTTCTGCGACAAAGGCCTAGAGACAGAGCGCTACGCCAATGAAGCGCACGTGATCGTTCTGTCGTGTTTTTTCTTTCTTTCTCTCACTGCATCGGCTAATCGCGAAGTTGCGGCTCACTGGACCCCACGCACGCGATAAGAGAGTCCGTGGGGCGCGGCCTCCATTGCCATGCCCGGCACGCAGTGCAACCATCGTTTATTGTCGCGCCTTCCGCCCCTCTTCAAAAAAGTAATAAAATAATTCAAATGTTTTGTCCCCAGAGTTTTCTTTGCTTTGCTTTGCTTTTTGCTCTGTTTTGTGCTTTGTGCTTTTTGCTTTGCTCGGCCAATGTTGTCAAAAATAAAACAAAACAAATAAAAACCAATCTAAGGCAACAAAAGTTTGCCGCGTGGCTGTGGATGGGAACAACCCGGCAGTGCTGAACTGAAGTGAGTCGTTCGTATGAATGAAAAAAGCACAAATCTAGCGGAGCTCCAAAACGTCTGAAGATGTGCAAATGGTCTCGGCAGCATTTTAGGTAGCTATACTTATCCAAAAAGTTTACATTCATGTGTTTATTTCGTTGAAAAAGAAGGGCCAAAGCCATCATCAGACAGCACTTTTGCAGAACAAAAGGCTGTCTCTGACGTCCATAGGAAGACGTCCTACGAGCGATCGCGCGATACAACATTTGCGTTGCAACGAGGCGCGCGATGCTCGGTCACAGGGGAGGGGGGCATGTCTATCTAATTTGGCGATGAAGGCAGAACAAGGATTGACGAAGAACCTGTTCACGCTTCGAGACCCTTGCACTCGGGAGTCTCCTTGAGCTCCTTGCGGAGTTCATCCGAGGTCATGTCCGGGGTAGAGGACGCAGACGAAGCGGGATTGATCTCGTCTTCGTCCTCCTTGCGCTCATGGATGTCAGTCTCGCTTCCGACAGACTCACGGCGAATCTTGATCTCGGTCTCAGCCACAAGGCGCTGGACGAGGTCAATGGCGTTCTGTGCAGTGTCGACCTTGACAATAAACTCGCCAAGCCAGACGGGGAAGCCGGTATCGCTGCCCACGACGTAGTCGCCAGCCTTGTAGTAGCTCATGGAGCTGAAGACACCGGGGGTCTTGCGCAGACGCTCCGGGAAGGAAGCGTCGAGGAGAGTGCCGGTCTGCTCGCAGGTAAAAGAGAAGTCCGCCATGCCGCAACGCGGGGCGGAAACGGGCGGGTTGACAGGCACGCCCATGGACAAAAGGAATGAGTTGGCGAACATGTCGACATTGTGAACAGTTTCGTGGAAGAGCTGGACGTTGCCGCCACCGACGCGAGCATTGCACTCGATGAGGCGCGGGCCCTCGGTAGTGAGAATGGACTCGACGTGGAAGGCACCCTGGGTAAATCCGAGCGCGCGGATCACATCAACCGTGTACTCCTCGAGAGCCGCGACGTCCTTTGCCGGGAAAACAGAGGGGCAGTTGGAACCAGTCTCGAGAAAGTAGGGCGCAAGGCACTCCCAGTTGTCCGACGTGGCCATGAAGCGGGGCTCGCCATCAGCCATGATGACGTCGACGTCGAACTCGGGTCCGACAAGGAGCTGCTCGACGAGCACGGTGTTGCTCATGCCGTGCGAGGAGAGCGCCCAGTTGGACTTGAGGTCCTCCTCGATCTTGGCAAAGGCGTCGCAGGCCTCTTCGAGGGAATTGGCACGGAAGACGCCGCAGGAGCCAGCACCGCTCGACGGCTTAATGATGAGCGGGAAGCCTACGTGCTCGGTGACCTTGGCGAGCTCCGACTGGGAGGCCGCGACGCCGGAGCGGGGCATGGGGATGCCGGCGGCACGGCAGCGCTCGCGGGTGGCGCCCTTGTCGCGGGCGGCCACAAAGGCCTCCTTGGGGTTCGATGCGAGGCCGAGGTAGTTTGCGACGGCGGCGGCGGTGACGATGCCCTGCTCGTAGGGGCTGTGGACACCGTCGACGCGAATGTCAGCCTCATCGAGGGCCTTTTGCACAAGAGCGCCGACATCATTGGACTCGAAGGGGGCGAAAACAGCTGCGTCCATGAGTCCCTTGTCTGCGAAGACGGACACGAGCTTCTCCTCGGGGGAGGAGAAGAGGGCGACAAGGCGGACACCGTGGTCACGGACCCAGCGTACCTTACTGGCGAGGTTCTCGCTCATCATGGGCACGCCGGCTGCGCAGACCCAGAGCACGGTCTTTCCATTGAGGGCCTGGAGCCTCGCCTGCTGTGTTTCCTCATCGGCGCGGTTCTCCGCGAGGAGCGCGTCGCGCGTCTGGACTTCGTCGTTCATGGCGGCCATCCTTTCTTTAGTCTGTGTGGCTCTGCTGCTGCAGCTGGCTTCTTTGCTGCTAGCGCGGCGGTAGACCGTTTTAGCAGGCCCACTCAGTCGCGAGCGTGTGGATCAGACTCTGCTCGCGCGCTCGCTTCGTCTGCTCGCTCGCTGCAGCTTGGTTCGCCTGTCGATCTGCTTGCTTGCTTGCTTGCTTGCTTGCTTGTTTGCTTCGCGTGGGCGCGTCTCTCGATCAGGCGCGCGGCCGTCTTGGGTTTCAGGTTTTGCTGGACCCGCCCTCGGCGCTCCTTTGCCCGCCTCTCCTTTTGTTCCTCCTCTCCTTTCCCTCCTTCCTTTTTTCCTTTCTTTCTTTCTTTCTTTCTTTCTTTCTTTCTTTCTTTCTTTCTTTCTTTCTTTCTTTCTTTCTTTCTTTCTTTCTTTCTTTCTTTCTTTCTTTCTTTCTTTTTCTTTCTTTCTTTTGAATCTGAAGGGGCCTCGCAGCGCGCGGGGACTGTTTCGACTCCGCCTTGGCCGCCACGCCAACCAGGCCCGCCCCGCGCCGAAGCCGGCCGGCTCCCGGGGAGGCCGGGGGCCAGCCAGCAGCGGCCGGCGCGTGGCGGCCGCGCAGGAGGTCAGCGAGTCGGGGACGAGCACGCGGCACCGAGGGAGCGAACGAACGGAGAGCGGGCGCGGCCAGGGAAGGGGAGAGAGAGAAAACACGGCGGGTACGTATGTGGATGCAGGTGGATGCGCGCATGTATGGACGCGGCCGCGCGCAGGCGCCAGTGGGGACGCAGGGAAGGCGTCGGAGGAGCCGCGGAGAGTCGGAGCCCGGAGCCGCACGCGGCGGAGCCAGTGGAGCGCGGGGGGCGCCGCGGAAGCTTCCCCGCACAGCGTGCTTGGGGAGACAGCAGAGGTGTTGAGAGAGATGGGGGCCAACGTGCGGGGAAGTTCGTCCCCTCATCTGCGCGTTGGCATGGTCGCGAACGCTGACGAAAACGCCAGTGGAACGCAGAGAGCGTGCGGGGGCGTTCGCGCGTCGGCGACATGTTCGGCGGGGCCGGAATCCGCCCCCGCGCTGACCAGCAAAAGAGGCTGCGCGCGCCGCCTCATACAAGCCCAAGCAGGGCGGCGGTCAATCAAGGGCCGCCGCCCCGCCCCGCACTCCGCCCGCAGCCGCTCCCCGGCGAAAATAGATTCGTTCGTCGCTCGCGCGCGAGCGACGCTTCCCTGGGCCACCGGTCCCGCGCGGCTGCGGCGCTGGGGCCCGCGGCAACGCCCCCGGAGCCGAGCGGCGCGCGGGCGCCAGCCGGCGGCGGCGGCTCCGGCCGGCGGCAGAGGTGGCTGGTGCGCCACAGAAGGCGGCCGGCGGCGGTAGGCTATGTATGCATGCGCCGCAGACGGAGAGCGGGCGCCAAGATTCCTTCTTTTCTTTCATTCATTCTTTCTTTCCTTCTTTCTTTCTTCCATTCTTTTCCTTTTTCCCAATTTCGTTTCTTTTTCCTTTTCTTTTTTATGGCCAGCCATTGTCCGTTCATTCACGCTCCCCTCCTTTCGACACCCTCCTCCCCGCCCTCTTGCGCACGCGATGCGAAGCGGTGCGGTGCGTGCGGCCGAGCTGCCTGCCGCGCACGACAACCAAACTAAACCCGGCCTCCATCTCCGCCACCATTTGCCGCTTCTCGACCCGCTTCTCTCCCGATTCGCAGCAGGGGAGGCCAGAAGGTACGCAAGCTCGCTCGCTTTTTCTTTCTCTCGTTCATCCAATCATTCCTTCATTCCTTCATCCGTTCACGTTCGCTTGGGTATTTCTTTTCTTTCGAAAGGACAGATAAACAGCCATCGATCTGGTGGTGGCCAGCGACCAGCCACGAAAGAGAAAAACGCGGCGCCGAGACCGGGCTCGAGTCGAGTCGAGGGCGGAGGCGCCTGGCCCTCTGAAAGTTTGCAGGTGGCTGGCTGCGGCAGCGCGGCGCAGGCCGGCCCCCTGGCCGCGGCCGCGTGCTCCTCTGCAGCAGCAGCCGGAGCCAGCGCGGGGGGAAAAGAGCGGAGAGGAGCGCGGGGGATGGCACTATGGCGAGAAGCAGGCGCCACGGAGACGCCCGACCGACCGTGCCTAGTGGCGAGGTGGCAACGAGGGACGTACGTGCGTGCGTGCGTGTGTATACGTTCGCTGACGTCTGCCACCGCTGCAGCAGCAAGCAGGCTAGCAAGCAAGCAAGCACAAGCAAGCACAAGCTAAGCTATAAGCCAGGCCAGGCCGAGCCAAGCTAGGCTCGCGAACGAGCTCTTCGAAAAGAAAAAGGAGGAAGATCCCAAAGTAAGAGAAACTTTTTTCCAACCAACTATAGTATAACTGTAAGCTAACCACCGCGTGCCCGTTTCCACGGCCCCAAAAGCTCGCTCGCCCGGCCGCGTCCACGCGTGAGCCCGGCAGAGCCGACCGCGCGTCCACCGCCGTACCGAACCGAACGGCTGGCTGCCTGCCTGCCTGCCTACCATGCGAGATGCACCTCCCGCGGCCGCGCCGCCCACTTCGCGCACCTTTGCGCGCACCTTCTTCACCCACCCACCTACCTCCTAAACCAAGAAGAAATGAAAGAACGCCCGGCTCATCGTGCGCAATGTCAACAATCAACGCGCACATCCGCGCACAGAATGCGCCAAGCTCGGCGAGGCCAGGCCAGGCCAGGCCATCGTGAACGTACGAGCACCCCTGCCGCACCGCGCGCAGAAGCCGCAGCCGCGCGAGCGACACGCAAGGCAAGGACGGCGCAGAGGAGTTCTTCCTCGCCGCGGTCGTTGGGCGGGAGGGCGAGAAGGAAGACAAGGGCGGCGGCTGACCCGGCGCGTTTCGTAAGCAGGCCCAGCGAGGCAGGCTGGCGAGTTAGTCCCAAGACCTCGGCCAACTGCGTTTTCGTCGCCACGCCTGCGAAGGAAGCTGCAGCTGCAACGCAACGCAACGCAAGGCAACGCAGAGCAGAGCAGAGCAGAGCAGCTGCAGAGCACGGCTGGCGGCGGCGGCGCGTTTCGACGCGCGCGTTGCCGTGCGCTGCTCTGCGTCAAAGCCCGGCTCTGAGCGTTCAGGGCGGAAGGGAGCGCCGTGATGGAGGACGATTGATAGATGGATGGATGGCTGTGCGGAGGCTTGCGAATGGGTGATGGAGGGAGCAGGAGTGGAGGCGACCTTCATGATGATGCACCGGTGGGACGACGCTGAGGTTGTGGCCTTGGCTGAAGATGACCGACCTTGGGTTGAATGAGATTTTTGTTCATTTTAATACGGAGCCAAGGCTACTTACTGGCCACTCGTGACTCGCATTGTCGCTCCCCGAGGGCGAGTCACTGCCCGAGTCATTGGCCACTCACCCCGCCCAAGGTCGGTCAGCACAAGGCGCCGAGGAAGAACTGGTGCAGAAGCTGCAGCTGCAGCTGCAGCCAGTCATATCAGTACCGTTCATAACGCATAAAAGTGATGGCCGCCCAAGAGCGCGCTCGGTCCTCCTCGGCCCGCCCATGCCTGACTTGCCGCACCGCACGCGCAAGAGCGGTGATGGCTCTTGATCTTGTTCTTTTTATTCTTTTCTTTCTTGACGCACCTGCCCCTGGCTCCTACGACGAAAAGAGAAAACGGGAATTCACGCGAGGTAGGCCTATAAAAGGTTCGACAACGAGTGCCGAGAATCATCATCTGCATATGCCGTGGACGCGCTAAAAATCCGAGTCAAGAGTGACATTGATTGGCTGCTCGCTGTCGCACGCATCTTATAGCTCCTCGACTGCAAACGCAACGAACAACTGCAAGACGATCACCCCGACAGCCTGCAGCTGAAGCTACAGCAGCTGCAGCTAGGCAACGCCGCGGAGCCTCCTCGCTCCGAGCCCGAAATTCCGCGTCATGCCTTCCGGAATTTCGGGCGACAGTGGGTCAGCCTGATGACATTGTGAGCGAACGACCAACTAAAGATCCAGCCAGCCTGAGACGCCGCCGAAGCCAAACAGCACAGACCTGCGCGCGGCTGCGGCGCCGTGCGTCTCTGTCTCCGAGCAGGCATCGCTGTCTAACTCGCGTCGCTAGGACACGAGGCAGACGGACGCTCTCCCTCCCACGAAGGTCTGCAAACGAGCGAAGCCGACGAAACGCAGCCAGCAAGCAGCCAGCGCGTCGTCATCGCCAGCAACTGCCTGCCTGCCTGCCTGCCTGCCTGCCTGCCTGCCTGCCTGCCTGCCTGCCTTCTTGACCCGAGCGGCGCGCGCCTCGGCGTCACAAACAGACGGCTCGACGCACCAAGACGTCCCGACGTCTTGAAACTCAATTAATCGACATAGCACGCAGTGTTCTCTTCGGCTCCCATTTTCTTTGCGCGTCTTACACCTCGCCACTGCGTCCAGCCCGCCTCATCGACAACACCAAGCACCATGAACCTCGGCGCAGACGTGACACGCATCTGGGAATACAGAACCGATGAAAACCAAATGGACCCCGTCAAAATCGTGCTGAGACATAATCCCGTCACCAAGGACACGAGTCTCTCGGTCGGCGGCGTCGAACAGCCCAAAGGCGCCCTCGTCTTCCAGCTACCCAACGGCGGCGGAACAGGTCGCGTCATCATCGAGGCTGGAACATCCTCCTTCTTCTCCAAGACAAGCGCAGGTCGCTACATCTGTCTACTCACGGGGCCACAGCACGCCCAAGTGCAGCTTCGCGAGAACAACGAGCGCCTCAAGGATCAGGACGAAAGTGTGGAAAATGTGCAAGTTAGTATTCCCGAGGTCGCCGTCGATGGCACAAGTACTGTCTGGTACCTCGTCAAGGTCAGCTTTACACGTGTCTATCGGAGTCAGCGTCGGGAAATGCATTTTGCCGTGCATCGTCGCTTTCGCGACTTTCGATTCGCCTACTCACAAATCCGCAGCGCATTTTACGGAACTCACATGCTCTCCTCTGTGCCCAAGCATCCCCCAAAACACAACAAACTTCTCCAGGACCACCTTCGCACCGAATTCCTCGAGACCCGTCGCCAAGATCTCGAAAATTGGCTCCGTCGCACCCTTCTTGTTCCTCGCGTCGCCGTTAATCCCGACATGGAGGCCTTTCTAGGCATGGGCGACCCCTCCATGCGCGAGGTCAGCGTTGTCATCACCGAGGGCCAATTCCTCGGCCTCCGCCTAAAAAAACGCCCGCCACACGTCTCTCCTACGAACCCCGCTCTCAAGCGCGAGGTCTTTCCTCAGGCCATTGTCGTCGACTACCAGCGCGCAGCAAACGGCCAACCAGGTGTTGCCGAACGTTCGGGTCTTGTCGGTGTCGGCGATATCATCAGCAAAATCGGCGGTGACTCCGTCGTGCACGTTCTCTACGAGGAAATTGTACCGAGACTGAAAAATTCTCCCAAGCCGCTCATTGTCCACTTTCTTGGTTACACGTTTGTCGGAGGTGCCTCGCCGCGCTCGCCTTCGGGAGATCTTGCCTCTTCTTCCTCAGCGTCCACTCCGCCTTCGTCCCTACCTTCTCCGGGGTTCGACTCCTTTGCAGCGCCAGCACCAGCGCCAGCACCAGCGCCCGTAACAACTCCGGCAGCCCAAGCTTTATCGCAGCAGACAGCCTATCAGCAAGATGTTTACCAGCAAAGTTTTGCGGCCCCAGCTCATTATCACCAGCAGTCATCAGCATACAACCAGCAGTCTGCATATGACCAGCAGTCAGCGGCATACAATCAGCAGTCCGCGTATGATCAGCAGTCTGCATATTCTCAAGCTTACCAGACGCAAGCTTCGCCGTATGCCGCCGAATCTCATGCTGACGTCGCACCGGCCCCACCCTCGCGTGCGCCACAGGCAATGCAAGCAACTACATTTACGCCTTCCCCTGCCTTTGCGCGTTCCGATTTCACACCTAGAGCACCGGCAGCAGAAAGCAACTCGGCCAAACTTCCCGCAACCCAGTACAACGAAGACGAGGACGAAGAAGGTACCTTTGAAGGGACTGGCGTTGATGCTGCAGCCGATACATTGGCAAACACGCATCTTGATGATGCCACGGCAAGCGCCGGCGCTTCGAGTCATTCTTTGCCTGCGATGGCGCCTGATGTCAACGATGCGAGTTTATCCTTTGCTGCTGCCGCGGCCGCGGCCGATGCAAACAATGCATCATCCCAATCACGAGCTGACGATGAGCTCTTCTCCGGCCCGACCGAAGAAGAGGTCATTCTTCTACAGCAGCAGCAGCAGCAGCAGCAGCAGCAACAACAGCAGCAACAACAGCAGCAGCAACAGCAACAGGAGAAACAGGGCCTTTCAGACGCACAGATGCAAGGTGAAGCATCCGGCCATGGCGAGGATAAAGCTTTTGGCGACTCAGGCTCGACGCCGACAGTGACACATCTTCAGAGCCATCCTACTGGCGCCGCGGTTGATGAGGATCTAGGCACGACCGCCTATAATGACGACGATCTTCTCGAGGACGTCTCCTTTTGACCTGCAAAGTATGCCACCTAATTTTTCCTCTCTTTTATTTTCTCAGAACCACTTTTTTTTACTGAACGAATTATGAACGGGACAGAATGTAGCAGTCCCCACCAATACGCCTTGTCGCAGTGGCAGTGGGGGTGACCGTTGATTTGAGAGAGTATATTGCCATGAAGAAGAAGCGATGAGCGAAAAAGTAAATGACCGCTCCGCTCCGACGGACTTGCTTGGCCTATTTCGCCTCTTTGCTCCATTCCTTACCTTGGCGAGCCAAAAAATTAAAAAGTTGCGCACACACCTTGGGTTCGCACGACTATAAAATTCGCGCTCGAAGAATCATCGTGCAGTCTGCAAAGCTCGCTGCAGAGCTGAGCGTGCGCCCCGACGGAGGCGCCGATGATGGGCACGGGCGAGGCGGGCACCGGCCAAGCATCTGGTAGAGAAAGGGAAAATGTAGACGACGATGACGACGCCGACGATGAAGAAAAAAACGACGGAAACCACGGCGAACGCAAGGCCGACGACGGCGACGACGATGAAGACGACGAGGCGGAGAAGAACCGTCGCGCCGCAATTCTCGACGAGGAAGCGCAAAAGGTCGAAGACAATTTCCAGGTGCCAGTGGAGCTTGAAGCCACCTTTACACCTGCAGAGATTGACCAGCTCATCATGCTCTTCGAGGAGCTCGATGAAGACGAAAGTGGGGCCATTGACGTGGACGAGCTGCGCCATGCCTTCACCAAAATCGGCGAAGATGCTACAGACGACCAACTCGAAGATCTCATCGAAGAATTCGACGAGGACTGTACGGGGACCATCGACTTTGGCGAGTTCTTGCACCTTATTGCTCGTTTCCAAAAAGAAGACGGCCGAGTGAACAAAATGGCTCGCGTGTTCGAACAAATGAATGAGACCCCGCTGAAAATGCTCGAGCGCGAGTGCAGCAGACGCAAGCTCGAGCTCAGGTACAAATTAATCGAAGTTCGCGAGGCGACCTCCATGCACCCACCACAATTCATCATGGCTGCAGAAGTCTCAGGGTGTTTTCTTGAAATTGGCCCTGATGGCCATTTGCAAAAATCGCAAGAGACAAGAGCGTACGAAGGTATTGGCATTAACACGCGCACCGCCAAATTCAACGCCGCCACAACAGCCATGACGCAGCTTCGCGAGCATATTCCAGGTATTGATTACGAGCCTGGAGAAATTCCAGATAGCTGGCTGCGCTGGTTTGCAGAAAACATCGACCGTGGGGTTGACGAAATCGAACTCTTGGAGAAACTCACCGTCAAAGGCTTCTTCCCCTGCAAGAACAACCTATTTATGCAGAAAATGTCGTTGCGTGTATCGATGCTTCGAATGCAACGCAAGGATCCAGGGCTATGGCCGGCAAGTGAGGGCAGAGAACTTCCACCCGAGTGGATCCATTGGGCGCAAGGCCACATGAAGCGTGGTGTTCATGGCAAGGTGGTCCTTTCTATACTCGTGGAAAACGGATTTCGTCCCAAACGCAATCCTCTCCTCTCCGAGCTTCTCACGCGCGACACGGGTGGGAGCTACAGTGACAAGGTGCGTCCCATTTCCATGGATTTCTGGCAATGCGCCGCGTCCGGCTTTATGGAAGAGCTCAGACGCTATATGGCTGCAGGCCAAGAAGTTGACGCGCCCAAACTCATGGTGGGCCACGAAACCACCGCGCTTGCTCTCGCAATCAAGCACAAGCAACTCGAAGCGACGATTTACCTTCTCGACCAAGGAGCCGACCTCAACGCTCAAGACAAGTATGGCCGGCGCAGCACGCACATGGCAGCCCAAGCAGGCTCTCTCGATATCTTGCAGCTGCTCATTTCACGAGGTGCCGACGCCGTCTCCCCCGACAAGTACGGAGATACCCCACTGCACATTTCCTGTGGCCACGGCCATGTCAAAACTGCCTGCTTCCTCCTTGACTGGTACAACGAGCGCATGCGCCGTATCGTCAGCGGTCGAGATGCCCTCGGCGAAGGCGCATCATTCCATGTCACGGCGCGAGCCGCCTATGACGCCATCATCGAGGCCCGTCTCTCTCGCTTCCTCACGCCTCGCTTCAAGAAGATTTGGATGGTCGCCGCCTTGCAAGAATTTTGTGCGCGTACAAAGGGCGCAACGTTCAAGCCAATTGCCGAGACCGCTACGCCTGCCACGGACGAATGCGACAAAAGCGAAACCAGTAGTAAAGCCGGTGGGACCGCCGACTCGATTGCCACAACGTCCTCCGTGGACAATGTCATTGAATTCGTGCAGAACCTTGATCCCAAGTCCGGATTCGTTCTCTACCCTCCAGGTCCGCATGTCATTCACGCGGCCATGAATCGTTTCGATTTTTGCCCCGAGCGAGAGTACCTAGAATACGACGAGTACGAGTACATCCTCGCAAGATGTCTCTATGGCGGCTGGATTAATCAAAAGAACAGCATCGGCCGCGCCCCGCTCACCTGCACGGTCGATCCTTCCCAGGGCGAGATCTCCGATGCCCACATCGCCATTGGGACCGCCCTCATCAATGAGCACGGCGCCGAGATCGCTATTCGTGACAAAAATGAGCGCACAGTCATGGATATTCTCGAGCTCAAACTGAAAAACTTTGGAGGCATGTATATGCTAGCAGTTGAAAACGCCAAGGCAGAACGCGAGAGCGAAAAGAATGAAATGGACGTCGAGATCGAGCCGCTGGTCAACGACAAGCTCTTCAAGATGCTTCAACGCGCAGGTGAAATCGACGCGCACTGGAAACGGGTGTTGCAGCGTTCTTCGCGTTTACGCCAAGTCGAGAACTTTGCTGAAATGGTCTATGAGCCGACAGGTCAGCTTTATTACGCTGATGAGCATGCCCGCTGTCAGTGGTCCAAGCCCACAAGTGTCCTCGAGTGTGACCATATCCTCTTTGGATGGGCGCAACTAAAAATGAAATCCAAGCGCGTCCATACCCACGGAAACTGGGACGTCTACGAACACAAGGAAACAGGGCAGATCTTTTACCACGATTTTGAGCATGGAGAATCGCAATGGGAACGACCTGCGGAGATGGATCTCGAGGCAGCTCCTTGTGACGAATCCGACGCCGACGAGGTTGCCACGCTTGGCTTCTGGCACAAATGGCGTCTTCGCAGCTCTGGACGCGTCTATTACGTGCACGCCAAAACGTCGGCACGGCAATTCGAGCGGCCTCTCGAGTGGTCCGACTACGTCGACAAGACGAGCACAGCGCCGGAGTCGATCCAAGAGAATTGGCGCACGATGCACACTGCCAGTGAACGCGTTCGCGTATTTGGCGAGTGGGAAGAATGCCGGGACGTCTCGACGCTCAATGTATTTTACTGGAACAAAACGAATGCGCAAGGAACCTGGGAACGACCCATGCATGTCCTTGAAGTCGAGCAAGCTTGTTTTTTGTACGAGGCTCTGCGCGCACGCGATGATGGTCGCGTGCGCAAGCGTCTCCAAGTTTTTCGGCGTGCACGCGACGAGAATACCAAGATCGAATGGCGCGAGGAGGTTGACAACTTTCGAGACAACAAGGGCGTTGTTTCGTGTATAAGCTACTTTGTCGGTGTGGACGAGGTGGCTGGTCGGATCCTCGCGCTATCAAGAGTGCCGCCACCCTTTGAAGGGCTCGAAACGACGGCAGAAGACGGTGATGATGAGGAAGGCGGCAGCGCAGAAGCAAAGCAAGCCGCCGAAATCCAAAGTCCGACACAAAGTCCGCAGGGTCCCTCGGTGCGACGAGGTTCAACGACCCCGATGCCTCGGCGACGACGCAAATCTTCAGTGGATCTCATCCCTCCCGAAATTGGCGGGACGCGCGTGCGTCGGCGCTCATCCGTGTCGCAACTCACAGGTGAACTCATGAACAAGGCCGCGCAAACCATGGGCGATACCTTGCAGCGCATGCTGCTCATGATCCAGGCTGCCGAAGAGCGCATGAATGAGGGATACGTCTTGTGCGACTGGGGATGCAAGGACTGGATCGAGCCCGCTGAAGTTGAGTACCATCGTCTGGAGCGCTGCCGACGACGCCAGCTTCCATGCACGCTTGGATGCGGTCTCGTGCTGCGCGCCGAGGAGTGGACTCTTGCGCGAGAGACTCACGAGACAATGGAATGCCCCAAACGCATGGTGCCTTGTGACAACCGATGCGGCGAGACAATTCGCTTTGATCTCATGAAGGATCATCTTACCCATGATTGCGTCAAGCGTCCGGTTCCTGCGCTTCCTTGCAAATTAGGTTGCGGCTGGAAAATTTCGGGTGGCCTCGAGGATCAAGACCACATGCAGTGGGAAGCCAGTCAGCACGAGCTGCATGAATGCGCTTTGCGGCAGGTACGTTGCGACTGGCTCGGGTGCATGGCAGAGATGGAGGCACGCGAGCTTCCCATGCATCGTCAGGACCATCTCCACAGGCTCGGCATCACAACGTGGACAACGCCAGGCTCGTACAAGTGGCGCGTGCCGCGCAAGTGTCGATCACTTCTTGTGCAGCTGTGGGGTGGCGGCGGCGGCGCCGGTATTCTGCGCGGAAGACGCGGAGGAAATGGCGGTGGTGGTGGTTTTGTCGAGGCCGAGCTGGCAGTGTACCCAAAGGAAGAACTCATCATCGTCGTGGGCTCTGGAGGCGAAACGCGCGACGATGAGGAGCCGCGCGAGTTTTATCCCGAGGACGATTTTCAGCGCGTCGCCAAGGGCGGGTTTCCGGGCGGAGGTGATGGCTACTCGAACAATTTCACCTTTGCGTGCGGTGGTGGTGGCGGCTACTCTGCCGTATTGCGCCAAGGTGCCTTTGGTGAAGAACTTTTGCTTCTTGCGGGGGGTGGCGGTGGTGGCGGGACCCGCAATGGTCATCCTGGCGGAGACGAAAAAGCAGATCCCATCGATTTTGACGGCATCCAGAGACACGGGGGGCCCGGGACGCAGACTCGTGGCGGTGCGCCGGGCGACTTTCCCGATAATGTCCTTATTGAGGCTGAACCGGGCACGTCTTACCAAGGTGGGCATGGCGCTCATTTTGGGGGAGGAGGCGGCGGTGGTCTTTTCGGTGGCGGCGGAGGAGGATTTACGCCTGGCGTTGTGGGCGGCGGTGGCGGCGGAAGCAGTTTCGTCAATCGCGAGGTGGCCAAACGTCATCGGACGCTCAGCGGCGTGGCTCATGAGGCAGGAGGAAAGGATGCCGATTTGCCTGCAAGCACGGGATTGGGCGACTGGGACGCCGTCGGCAGGTTTGCCGGTTTTGGCGGCTGCGCCACCAAAACGACTGTAGAACCTGGCTGTGCCGGTGCTGTTCGTGTACGTTTACCGACGCACTTTGCTACCAAGGTACCCGAGCGGCATCTACGTCTTCCTAGTGACGAAGAGCGCCGACGCGTGTTGGCAGCGGCTCTGCAAGCTCCGGAAGATGATCGGTCCTGCTTTACATGTCCTGATCCTGATGATGAGCCAGGGCAGGGCGGGGAACATGGTATGAGTAACAACGCACTCGAGGATGAACATGAAGGTCAAGCTGGCGAGCATACAGGTGGAGCGCCCTATGAAGGAGAGGAAGAAGAAGGTGATGATGATGACGACGACGAAGAAGAGGAAGAGGATCTCGAGGGCGAGTTTGCTGAGCTCCCTTCAGAGTTTCAGACTGAGGAGGCGGACCCCTATGACAGCTTCAGTGCAGGAACTCGCATTCAATGCAGGTATCAAGGCAAGGCTTACAATCCGTGGTATGCTGGTATCATTGCAGATGTCAATACAGACGGCACATTTGATATTCAGTACGATGATGGAGACATGGACTTTAGCATTCCGCTGGAAATGATACGTCTCGAGGTCAAGTACGGTGAGCTGCCACCTGAATAGAAGAAAAATTACGAAATAGTTTTTTGACCGGAGCTCTCTCATTTCTGTTCCAACACCATGTATACTGTTTTTTTCGCTCTGCTGCATCGACAAGAACAAGCGAAGTTCGAGTGTGAAGTAGTGTCGGTTGACAAACTCACGAACCATGCTCTTTTCGATTCTACACGGGCGGTCGGCGGTCATCAAGGGTGCAAGAAAGAGTGTCGAGCTCTTGTCTGCTTAATTGCCTTGGTTTGTTTTGCTTTGGTTGGGTTTGGGTGGGTTGTGTTCATTCATTCATTTATGAATTCGTTTGTTTGTTCGTTCGTTCGTTCAAATTATTCCATAATAACACTGCGTATCCGACATAACTTCTCTTGCGCAGCGGCGTCACGTGCAATTCTTGCTGCGTCAGCTCTAATTTTTCGTGCGAGGCCCCGGGGCGCATACGCGCAGTTGACAAACTTTGCGTCATCATACGCGTCGTTGTACTCAACTTGATGCTGGTCTTCGAGCACGACAAGGTCCTCATCCAAAGCCTCGTCTCGATCAAAAATTTGCGCGATCCGTGCTTCCAGCGCTTGAGACATGGCAGCGGCTAATTCGTCTTCGGAGGTTCGCCCGTCTCTAGCGCGAGGCCTAGGAGCCTGTCTTGCCCGGGATCGATTGCGCTCAAGTGCAGGCTTGTTTTGATGTTCCTTCCTTGTCCGAAGTCCTCTCGACGGGGCAGCTGCAGCGCGTCTCCATTCACGCGTGGCGGCAGACTCGAGCGAGGCTTGCGCCGCCCGAAGACGCTCTTGATAGAGCGCCCGCGCACGTTCGATAGCAGGAAACTCTGCTGCAGAAGTCGCTTGGAGATTCTCGGCCGCCTCATTCGCTGTCCTTGTTGCTGGCCTCTGCGCCTGCTGAAGCCTTGTACTTGACGGCGGAGAGGCCTCCGTAAAATCCTTTTCGCTCCTTCTTTTCGGCCTCGAGGCTTGCGAGTTTTTCATCGTCTATTTCTACGTTGTATCGGAATCCCAGATCGTCAAGGTTCTCTTCTTGCATAAGACCTCTGTTGCGTTCATCGTCATATGATCAATCAACCAATCGATCGCTCGCTCGCTCGCTCCGTCAGTCTACTGTTGCAGCTATTGCTGGTGCTGGTGCTGCTGGCCTGATGTCTGCTTCAACCTTGCAGCGCGCCCGGCCGAGCCTCGGAAAAAGTTCACAACTCACCGTTGAATGCGGCACTCGAGGTACGACTTGGACAAGTTCTTGCAAAGATGGTGCTTGTTCTTGTTCTCCTTGAGGCACGTAAGGAACTCTACCATAGGCTGCTTGCACTCGGCCTTGTGGTCGAGCGGGAAGGAGCCCTTCTCAGGCGGCACTGCCTGGACGGCCCCGCCCAAGTATGCCATGAGCCGCTGCCGCTGCCGCCGCTACCGCTGCTGCCGCTGTCGCTGCCGCTGTCGCAGCAGCGCCTCGACCCTCTCTCCCCCTCGCAGGCCGACCCCGGCCGGCGCTCCGCGCGTCTCGCCGCTCCCCGTCAGCAGCGCCGCCAAGCCCGCGGAGTTATTGCTCTGCCGCTCGCCGCCGCTGCCCCGCCCGCCGCGCGCAAGTGGGCTATCGGCCGCCGCGCAAGTGAACCTTTCGCCCGCCGCAAGCGCTTTATGCGCGAGCGGCCCTCTTGCGGCCGCGCCCGCCGCCGCCGCCGCAAGTGGGCTTCCGCCGCATAGCCCACTGTGGCGCGGCCAGAGTTTCACTTGCGCGGCGCGCGGCAAGTGCGGCTCCGCGGCGCCCGCCCTCGCAGCCCAAACCCGCATCGCGGCGCCGCCGAGGATGGCGCTGCCGCTCTTCAAGTTCGGGATCCTCGCCGTGCGGACGGTGAGCAAGCCCGTGGCCAACAGGCTCAAGAGCTATGTGAGTTGCCGCGGCCCCGGGTCGCGCCGCGGCCGGCGAGGCGGATGATCTGATCTGGTCTTGGCCTCGAGGTTCAGGCGCCCGCCGCGGCGCTGAGCTGAGCTGACCTGACCTGACGAGCTCGGGGCCGAGGCCCGCGAGGACAGCGGGCGAGACGCCGTGGAGCGAGTCCGGGAGCGTGCGAGTAAAGAGCGACGACGACTGACGACGGGTTTGGCATGAAAAATTGATCGTGGATCATGAATTTGGGTGTTATGACTGCTCCTTCTTTTTGCTGCATGTTTTGGTGGGCCTGCTTTGATTTGCTGGGCATTCTGCGCAGGCCGTCGATCACCCGATCATGCGCAGTGCCTGCGAGGTGACTGGGCAGATCTGGCACCGCACGTAAGTCTACGGAGGCGTGAACACCTAGAGGAACCAATCGGCACGTTCCTTGTGCGTGGGCTGGAACCAGACCAGCCCGTGCCGTGAATAGAAGATGAGGTGACAAGCTAACGCTCGAGTGTTCAACCCAATGCTGTGCAGCGTAACGCGCGTGAATGTGCGGCTCATGGGTCACAAGGTGTCAAAGATCAAAGATCTTCCCGAAGCCGAGGCAGTAACGCGCGGAGCCGACTTTTTTGGCGAACTCTTTGTGTATTGCGTATCTGCAGGAGGCATTATGCTCGAGCTCTGGCGTAGCGGGCGTGAAGGCAAACGCAAGGAGGCAGCCAAATTAGCTCGTCGGGCCGAAAAAGAACGCGTTTGGGGAGAACGACTCGGCCAGCTCGATCGTCAAGTTGCTGTTCTCCAGGAAGAGAGTCTCGCTACACGAAAGTTGCTCGAGGAAATCAGGCAAAAGCAAGAGGCAGCGGCACAAAAGAGATGGTTCTCGTGGCAGTAGTGCCTCTCGTCTTTGACTCGTTCTGCTCGTTAAGCACGCTCTGACGGCAAAGCTCAATGAGGAGAATGGCGCCTGGGAGGGACTGCATAGAGCACCAACGGCACCCAAAACATGTATTTGCTACGCTGGTGCATAGGGTCTTTGCAGTCGCGAATAAACTTTGAGATTGATCATTTTATGAGAAGGGGTGTTGTTTTCTTCTTGTTTTACTTGGCAAACTCATTCATCTTGGTCGCCAGCTTGGTATCCTGCGTTCGTATTCGCATGCGGGAACGATGAGTAAGCTTGCTTGGCTTGAAAATTTGCTTCATCGCTGTAGACAGACACGCGTTGCGCCAGGACTTACCTTTTTCGTGAGCCCACTCGCGTCGTGAGTGGTAAGACGTACCTGTTGTGGCCAGAGCGTTAGTCAATTTTCTTTCATACAAGTCGAGGCGATTCGAGTCCACGTACTTCTACACGGTTGTAGACATTGAACCACTCTGGATGGTGATCCATCTTCTCTGCGATCAGCGCGGAGCGGGACATGAAGCCAAAGGCCTCGGTGAAGTCCTTGAACTCGAATGTCTTTGTAATGGCATCGGCGGCGCCATCCTTTTCGGCCTCAAATTGCCATCCTTGCATTTTATCCGACTTCAGTGCCTTCTCCACGTCCTCCTTGGCGAGGCGCTGCGTCGCAAAGCCCCGTACGCCAGCCGCAAAGCCTGCCCGCGACAGAGCGCGTCCCGCGGTCAGCTTCGTGAGCGTGGAGGCCATCGTGCGCGCCTTTTTGCTCCGTGCTTGACTTCAACGTCGACCTGTGCGCGCGCAAAAAGAAGACTCAAGAAAGCCGAAAGGGGACAGAAGGGCTCGCACCTCGCTGCTTGCTCCTGCCGTCGCGTTCGTTGCGCTTCGAGTCGCGTCGAGTTGCGGGTCTGACAGCCGAAGCCAAGTTGGGACTCGCTTCACCTCGTGGACATCTTGGCAATCACAAAAGTCAAGGCAAGAGGAAAGGCAAGAGCGGTATCTTCGCACCGCCTCGTACGTCCACGGCGCCGGCGCAAAAGGGCGGCAGATGCGTCCTGTATACATACAAGCACGCCTTTTCTCTGAGGGATGTTGTGATGACTTGGGGCTCATCGGCATCGTGATTTTCGCTGGCGCCACATCGCGCATACTTATGACCCGCGCAAAGCGGCGCAAAGAGAGGAAAAGAAGAAGAAGAAAGAAACTTTGAACGAAAAAGGTGGTTAGACCCAACAAAACGCGGATAGGTCGGCGCCCACGCGCGAGAGCACGATGGGCCTGCAGCCTCGCACGCGGGTGAAAGAACGTCTTCCTGCTGCTCCAACATTGTCATCGTCATCATCAGCAGCAGCAACAGCAGCTGCAGTCGCGGCGTCTTCTGCAGCGACGGCGACGATGAAGATGGCGCTTCTGATTGTGCTGCTTTTTGCGAGTGCCCTTTGCGCTCGCGCTGACGGCGAGGGGGCGAGCGTGAGCAAAAGGGCGAGAGCGCCTGAAACAGTGGTGATGGCAGACGTTTTGCTAACAGATCTCGCGGCAGCACCCGGATGGAAACAGCACATTTCTGTACCCGATGCAACGACAAAGAGCAAGCGAGCGACCCCGCGGCCGCTCGCTGCGCAGGAGCTGCAGCTTGACCTCGCCAAGCTCAACGGGACATGCTGGGACTACGAGGAGATTTACGCACACCAAACCTCGCGCATCTGCCCATTTCAGTACGTTTTTCTTTCGAGCGATTGGCAAGTTGCAATAGCCTAGACTAACGACGCAATGCACAGGAATATCACGCGCAAAAACGCACGTTATGCTTCTGATCAGGTCGACTTTGTGGGTGCTTTTGAGGACTTGGTTGCTCCGGCAACAATGATTTTCAGTCATGGCGATGTCTGCGCGGGAGAAGAGAAAACATCTGCCACGGTGACCTTTCGCTGTCCACGTGAGTCCGAGCTAAATATCACCGCAGTTGTCGCATCTGAAAAGGAGGAGTTCTGCAAGACAAGCTACGTGATCAAGACACCGTGGGCATGCAGTATTCCAGACGCGACACCATTTGAGCAGAGTGCCTGTCGCCAAAAGAGCCAGGATCTTGCCGCGCTTCAGCAGGCCGTTGAGGCCCAATTTGCGGCTTTTGTCATGCCCGACCTCATCGCCTACATTGACAGCAGCATCGACGCTTTGCTGCAGATGCTGGCGCAAGAAGCTGCAGCGAGCGGCAGCAGCACCAGCACCAGCGAATCCGGGAGTACGAATCCCCTGTAATTACAATCCCCTCTACAATCGATGCGCATCCCCACACACTCTTTCACTAACCCTATGAGACAAGCAGACAAGAAGCAGCAAGAGCAAGAAAGGAACTCGCGCGCAAACAAGCTCGATAGGAAGCGTCTGGTATAGCACGTTTTCTATACATCAGAGAGAAAGAAAATTCACCCGACTTGGACAAACAAACCCCCGGAGCGCGGGTCGAAAGGGATCTGCGCCTTGCGCTTATATGCTCAGAGAGGTCTGGACGACGGATCTTCGGCTCCATGACCAGAAGACGGCACGTCAAGGTCTTTGAAACCATGGAACGAAGGCGCGTCAAGATCTTCCTGGAACCACCAGCCCTGATTTTCGCCCATGTGCTGCTTGGTGTCTTCGCACCACCAGCCACAGCGGTGCAATGACTCTAGGAGGTAATTGCGCAGGTGAAAGATCTCGTTGCGGAAATCGCTGTTTTGGCTGATGAGCTCAAGCTCATGCACGTGCCACTGGTGCTCCCAGGCGAGAAAGTTGAACGGCAAGTTTGTACGCTGATCTTTCGTAAGCACGGGGCGACTTCCATCGCGCGAGAACCGCAACAAGTGATTGAGGTCTGCACGCTGCTGCTGCAGCGCGGAGGCCACCGCGCTCTGCACGTCGCACTCTTCCCGCTCGTCAAGTGCGAAACGAAAGAAACTGCCAGGCTCTAGCGAGGTCTGCAGAGGCAGCAGCAAGGATGCCGCCGCCTCGTCGTCCTGCGCCTGGAACCTCTGGAGAGGCGCGAAGAGTCTGCCGCTATGCCATTGCGCGAGTAACACGGCAAGAAGAAGACCCAAAACGAAAAAACAGAGCTTTCGGAACGCTCCAAAGGTCTTGACTTGCGTGCGAAATACGAAAAGTGCCAAGAGCGTCACAAAGCCCAGCGCTGGGCTGCTGGCGAGAGTCACGAGCCCGCACATGAGCACAGCCGCCAAGTAGATCGTGTAGGTGGCAACATCCAGAGGTGTCGTTTTGTGCTTTGGCGCATCAGCGGTCCCTGTCCAGACGACAGTTGCGCAATCCATTTCGACGGCCATGAGGAGCTTTTGGGCAACCAAATTGGCTGCCTCATCCTCGGACAGAGCCTCTTTTTGGACAAGCCCGCCTCCCGTGGGAAGCACCATGACAGCCCTAGCCCAGCCAGGTGCGATACGGTCGGGCTTGACCACAGACGCATTGCGCTCATGGACCTGGTCGAGTGAATGAGTCGATGCCACGTCAGCTTCCTCGGGACAAGTGTGTACAAGAATGGCCATGTCGAAGCGATAGCGCTCGGAGCTCTCGCAGCAGGTGACGCCGTCATAGAACTTGAGGACTGCCTTGAGACCGCCACTCCTCCCGCGATGGGCCTCTTCGGCATTGTCCTCCTCGTTCATAATGTCGTCATTGTCTTCTTCTCCTTCTTGATCGTCTTCTTCTTGTTCTTGGTGTCCCGTACCAGTCTTGTCGTCATCATCCTTGGGCGTTTCCAGAGCAGTGGGTTCTGCCCCTGGGTTTGCGTACACATGAACTTGTCGGGCAACAAGCGGGGTGCGCCAGGTCACCTCGTACTGATCGAGAGCCTGAAGAACCTTGGTACGAAAGCTTTCGATATGGTCCGGAGACTTGCCGCCCACGAGGTGCACAGCGTACGACCGAAAGCGTGGTGCCTGTACATGGTTTGACTTCATGTGCGCGGCACGATGGCGAGTCACCCCGTCATTGGTGGCAACATTCTCGCCATCCGCGTCGCTATCGCTGCTGGAGTCCAGGTCGAAATCCTCGTGGCTGTCCCCTTCCTCGCTGCCAGCATAGATATCGCTAGTTTCGCCATCGGGAAGATCTTCGTCGTCATCCTCCTCTACGTCGTCGTCATCGTCGTCGTCGTCGTCGTCATCATCGTCGTCGTCGTCGTCGTCGTGATTTCGGTCAGGGCGACGAAGATGTTCCTCTAAGACCACGCTGCCTGCGTATTCGGCCATGCCAGGCAAGTTGACCTCTTCTTCGTCAAGGTCGGCCACGTGGGTGCTCTGGGCGTTGCTCTCGTCACTGCCGCTGTCAGTCGCGGCAGAGGCAAAAGTCGAACCAATCAGGTTCGCAGGTGTAGACGAGGTCTTGAACGAGGCGGGTCGATCGCCAACACTGACCCAGCCTTCTTCATCGCGCGGACCAGCAGAAGACCGGCCCTCGAGCTGGTCGTCTTCCTCGAGATGCTGCATGATGGATGTACAATGTTTTTACTTGCTTCCTTGCTTACTTCCTTGCTTTAAGCGAATGAAAAGCCGCAGAAGCACTTTCTCCCTTGCCTGCTTGCTTTCCTGCTTGCTTGCTTTCCTGCTTGCTTATCTGCTTGCTTTCCTGCTTGCTTGCAAAGACGAAGTCGTCGTTCTCCGAAATCCGAGGCCCCCAGGTGGTCGTCGCCAAAGTCCCGGTAACCCCGTCGCCGCTTTTCGCGCTATTACTCTGCAGAAGAAGACGACGAAGAAGACGAAGTCGCGGCTGCGAGCTCTTTAGCTCGCGTGCGCACGCGAGTGCTTGCTCGCGTCTCCCGCGGCGGCGGCGACGTCCAGCAGCTTCCTTTGCTGCACGTTCGCGCGGGTCGACGGGCAGCGAGGAGCTTTCCGCGACCACGCCGGGCTCGTTTCTTCGCGCTCGGCCCTCGCGGGCGCGCCGGCGCGGGGCCGCGCGGAGGCGGCTGCGGCGCGAGCAAGCGGCGCGAGCGAGCGGCGCGGGCGAGCAAGCGCGCGAGCAAGCGGGCGGCGAGCGCGGCGAGCGCGGCGAGCGAAGGCGGTCTGCGGCGGCCTCAAAGACGCAGAAGCAGCAGCAGCAGAAGAAGAAGAAGGAGGAGAAGAAGGAGGAGAAGGAGCAGAAGATGGGGAAAAGGAAGGGAAAAGAAGGATTTGAAAATGGGGCCGAGTGCGGGAGAGCGCAAGGGTCGCAGAGCTCAAGACGCAGAACTGCCTCGGGGTGCGCCGCCGACTTGTCCTCTGCCACAGTTCACCCTCCTGATGCTCAGTGACGATACCGATGACGGTGCAAGGTTGACACGCGCGGAAAGCATGGGGAATCCCACAGCTGTATCTTGGCTCCTCCAAGCGTCACTGCCTCTGGAGAGCGCAGCGGGAGCGGCGGGCGTCAGAGGGGGCTCGCAGTGGAGAGAGGCGGACAGGGGGCGGGAGGAAAGACAGACTCGCGAGGACTTTTCCTCCCCGGAATGACGCGGGAAGGCCCCCGAATGGGCACTCAAAAAAAATTAAACACGTAAGAGGAGGAGAATGATAGAGCTTGGAGGGAAGAAGTGTCTTTGTTGATAAGAACAAGAAGTAAAATGAAGAAGAGGAGGAGGAAGAAGAAGAAGAAGATCCTTGGGGCGGTTGGATCTTGTGTATGCATGCTTGATCTGTCGGGCTGGGAAACTATTGCTAAGCAATGTTAATTGGCTCGCACGGAAAGGATCTGTTTGCTGAAGTTGAACATGCTCCCATTCGTGTATGTCCACATTCGAGTTGTTGCGGGGGAATGAATGAGCGTCTCAGAAAGCTTTGCGGTGCCATCACTTTGGCGAAAAAGCACATCTTCAACTGGCCGTTTCAGTGACTTGAAATCGTGCTGTCCCGCGTTTTCGAAAGGAAAACTCTGTTCAGCGTACACGATATCGGCAGGGAATACAGTAGCAATAAGGGCGCAACTGACAGAAGTGGCGCTATAGATCAGGCCACAGTAGTACGTACATGACGCGCGCCTACGATAGCCTTCAGGGTGAACGAACGAACGAACGAACGAACGAACGAACAGACAAGGCTAAGGAAGTTTGACTCATGAACGTTGTCGAAGCCACATCGAGTGCTACATACACGGCCAACGCCTGTCGCTGCTCAGATCGAGCCAGACAAGACGATGTCAACTTTCTCTGTAAATTCTTCCACTTTTCTCCTCGTTTCGGAAGAGCCAATCTGCAGCTAGCACAGCTTTGGCCAGCTCTTCGCTGCCACGTAGCTCCGCCTCACCCGCCAGCAATCGCATCTGGCGAAGTTATCCATGCACCACTCTCTTCGCCCCGTCCCATCAATCCCATCGATTCCATCCATTCCATTGACCACCATCATTGCACCATCGATCTCATTAACCACCATCATTGCACTCGTCCTCTTGTTCTACTTCATCTACTTCATCTACTTTTTCTACATCTTCTTCTTCTTCTTCTTCACGCCGTCTGCGCCGGGTCCCCTCCCCCGCGCCGTTCAGCTCTCGCGCTTTTCAGGCTGCGCTGCATGTGCTGACTGACAGATACGCGAGAAACCGTGCATTCTTCTTCTTCTTCTTCTTTTCTCTCACAGGAATCAACGACGACTCACGCGTTGCTGACTCTCCGCGACGGCCATGGTGGATGAACGTCAGTCGCCACAGGCACCATGGCCAGCAGGTGGCAGCTGCAGCAACAAGCTACCTGCAGCCACCCAACTTCCCGCGCGTCATCGCATTTCTCTCATCGCCGGCGCTCAGCGCGTCCGCGAGGAGGCTGGTGTGCTGCTGCTGCAGCTGCTGCAGCTGCTGCTGCTGCTGCTGCTGCTGCTGAGACTCGCCGACTTCTTCATCCATCCATCGATCCATACATCGATGTATCAGCAGCTGACAGGTGCCTCGGCCTCGGCCATGCTTCCTTTCCTGCACGACGGGCGTCTGTCTTGTGATCATCTCAGCGCTTCTCCGGCCAAGCTCCTTCTTCTTCGGCGTCCTCTCCTCCTCCCCAGAAAGATCGACATCATCATCACCATCATCACCATCACCATCACCTTCTTCGCTCGTGATGTTGCTGATGCCGATGTCGATGCCGATGCCGATGATGCCGATGATGCCGATGCCGATGCTCAGCGCCTCATCCAGCGCGCCGGGGTGTCCCGCGCACCTCTCCGCCCCGACGCCCTGCCTCTGTCCCCCTCCCCCCCTCCTCCCTCCCCTTCCCGCGCGCCGCGGCCTGCCGCCGGGACTCCCCGCGTGCCCTGATTGCGCGTCGCGCCCGGGTTCAGCCCACGTGCGGATGGACCCGCCCTGGCGCGCAAGTGTCGATAGTATCGGCAGTTGGCCGTCGACGCCGCGGCGCGTGAAGAGGCGAGGGCCGAGGCGAGGCGAGGGAGGCGAGGCGAGCGGCAGAAGACGATCTATCTTCGCGGGCCGGACGCACGAGGCCGCGCAGGACCCGGCGGAGGGCGCGTACGTCGCGGAGGGCGCGGAGTCCGCGAGCGCGAGGCTCGCGGAGCTCGCGAGGCCCGGCTGGAGCAGCGGGAGCATCGCGGGTTCGTCGGGCGGGATCAGGATCATATCATCGACGGCGACGGCGACGGCGACGGCGACGAGGGGTACGCGCGACGCGACGGCGAGAGGCAGCGGCGAGGGGAGGAGAGGAGAGGAGAGGTTAGAAGGAGGGAAGCATGTGGGGCACGGGAGCGCTCGTGCTGGCGACGATTGGCGCGCTATGGGCGGTGTCGAGCGTGCCCGTGGTGGGCACGGTCGTGAGCCTGCTGTCGCTCGTGAGCGCGGCCGGACTGCTCATCGTCGCGGCGCTCGCGTTCTCGCCGCTGGCGCTCCAGTTCAGGGAGCTCCCGCAGGGTAAGGCGCGCCGTGGCCTGCTGCACGAGCGGTACTCCAAGTCCAAGGCCGTCGAGGATGGACCCTGGGACGCCATCATCATTGGAAGCGGCATGGGTGGCCTCACGTGCGGATCCACGCTCTCCCGCTTCGGCAAGCGCGTGCTCGTGCTGGAGCAGCACGACATGGCCGGCGGCGGCACGCACACCTTTGTGCTCCAGGGCAAGACGGACTACAACTTTGACTCGGGCCTTCACTACACTGTTCCCGAGAGCGCCGAACTCATCCAGCTCGCCTGCGGAACGCGTAACAAGCCCATCGAATTTGACAAGCTCGGCGAGGAGGACGACTGCTTTGACAAGGTCGTGCTCGGCGACATCAAGCAGGACGGCTTCCGCGTGCGCTATGGCGAAAAGCACCTCGACACGCTGCGTAAAATGTTCCCGGACGCCAAGGATCAGCGCGAGATGGACGAGTTCTTGGCGCTGGCCAACCGCGTCAACAACCTCTTTCCCGTGTGGCTTCTCTCCAAGGCGCTGCCCAAGTGGGCGCGCCACCAGTGGAAGCAGCTCTTCCTCAAGACCTTTACGGCCTACGCGAGCCGCACGGGCGAGGACGTGACCAAGGAAATTGTCTCGAACCCCAAACTGGCAGCCCTGCTCAACGGACTCTGGATGGATGCCGGCAGCCCGCCTGACGAGAGCACCTTTATGATGTCTGCCGCTCTCAGCGTCGGCTTTCCGCAGCGCGGTGGCGCCTACCCCACGGGTGGGTCCGAGCTCATGGCCACCAAGCTCATCCAGGGCATTGAAGCTTCGGGCGGCCGCGTGCTCATGCGCGCGCGCGTGCAGGAAATCATGCTCGAGAACGGTCGCGCCGTCGGTGTTCGCATCGACAATGGCGACGAGGTGCGTGCCCCCCTTGTCATTTCCGCCTGCGGCTATGGCAACACCTATTCGCGTCTGCTTCCCAAGGACGCCATTCCCGAGGGCTACATGCGCAAGGTCAAAGGTCCGGACGGCAAGGAGCAGCTTGCTCTTCCCGAGACGCTCACCAACTCGTCCTCTTGGGTAATGGCTAACTTGGGCATTCGTGTCGACCCCAAGGAGGTCGGCATCGGTTGCAGCAACGTTTGGGTCCATCCTTGCAGCGAGGAGAACAACTATGATCTCTTCCAGGGTGTGCGCGAGTACTTTGCCAAGCCTCTTGACGTGCCGACGATTCCCATGATGATTACCTTTCCCTCCGTCAAGGATCGCGCCTGCAAGGCTGGCGAGAAGCAGCGCCTTACCTGCCAGCTTTTGGCCCTCGCGCACAGCGAGTGGTTTGACAAGTGGGAGGCCGAGGAAGGCAAGCATCCTGCCGGCGGCGAGTACGAGACGCTCAAGCAAAAATGGATGGATCGTCTGCTCGAACTCTTTCTCCAACGCTATCCGATGCTCAAGGACAAGATTGAGCTTTCTGACCTGTCCACGCCCCTCTCCATCAAGTACTTTCTCAACAAACCGGGCGGTGGCGCCGTTGGTCTCGATGTTACCCCTCCTCGTTTCTCTGATACGCACACTGAGGATCTCCTCGACATGAAGTCGCCCATCGATGGCCTTTGGCTTACGGGTGAGGATACTCTTCTCTGCGGCCAGCCTTTGGCGCAGCTTTCGGGTATTCTCACCACCTTCCGCATCGTGGGTCTCAGCGGCTCGTTGCAATTTGTGCTTTGGGTCATCAAGCTCGCCATTAGCGACCTGCTGCTCTAGACGCGCGTTAGGAGAATCGATGGCCTTTGGCTTACGGGTAAGGATACTCTTCTCTGCGGCCAGCCTTTGGCGCAGCTTTCGGGTATTCTCACCACCTTTCGCATCGTGGGTCGCAGCGGCTCGTTGCAATTTGTGCTTTGGGTCATCAAGCTCGCCATTAGCGACCTGCTGCTCTAGACGCGCGTTAGGAGAAAGTCACCTTGTTCATTTTTTTCTTTTTTCGTTGTTGGCAATTTTTGTTTGTTCTACATTTTTCTTTCTTCCTTTCTTTCGCTCTCGGGCAGCAAACACCTATACAACTTTTTCAGACAGACAGACAGAGGAAGGCTGCAACTAACAGTAAGTAGTTTTGAAATTAGAGCATGGCTGCAATCAACTTGGAACCTGCGTCTTGTGCAGGACAAGCCCATGATAACGCCAGCGGCAGGATTCTGCAGACACGTGCGTCTACCCTGCACTGCGCACCTCCACGCCATCCATCCCGTCGCCAAGTTGGCCACAGACAGGCGGCGGCCGGCCGGCCGAACTCGACATTGCTCGCTCGAAATCACTCGCTCGCTTGTACGAAAAATATCGAATCTTCAAGGTGTGCACTCTCGAGCGATCGTGCACGTGCTGTGCGTTTTCTTGGCGTGCGTGCACCACAAAGGTTCCCGCGCTGGGCTGGCTCGTGGCAGGCAGATTGTCCTGCCGGGCGGGCCGACAGGCCGACAGGCAGACACGCAAGGTACGGCGAGCGCCAGCACTGTCAGGAGACGCGGACTCGCCTTCACGCTCGCGTTTGCGAGGCGGAGCGAGCGAGCAAGAGGCGCGCAACGAACTCGCTTCCATTCCGAGAAAGTGACGTCAAACTCAAGGACGAGCGCATAAGCTCGAAAACAACAAGCCTCAAGGACAATGTCGCGCACGAGGTATCACAAGGTGGACAACTTTGCCCACGAAGTCGAGGAAAAGCTTCTGGAGCAAGGGAAGCACGTGCGAAACTATGGAAGGTTGAATAGATGGTACATGGACGCGCTGGCGCGCGGCAAGCTCGAGGACGGAGATCCGCACGTTGTCTTGGACAGACCTCGACCTTGGAGGCTGCAGAACTTCTTGCGCAACCTCGCGCCGCACGCATCGTATGGTGAAATCTCGCACCGAAACTACACGTTGCGCGTCATTAACGCTGGCATCGAGGATGCGCTGGGCCGAGGGAAATCAAGTGATCAGCTCGAAGAGCTCCTCTCACCTTGGAAACAAAATGAACATTCGTATTGGGAGAACTTTCAGTTCCACAAGGAGCTTATCGGCACGAGCCTCATCAACCTTTTGCCCGATCGCTCGTTCGCACTCTACGTCTATGCCAAGGACGCCGTCGGCGACGACGCACCTGTATTTTATATGGAGCTCGAGGTGGGACGGTCAATAGACCGCCACGTCATGGTCTGGGAGCTCGACCAAGTCATGGTGAAAAGCGCGACAGTTGCGCAGCCGCACGAGGCCTCCGAGGCCTCCGAGTACGCATCCGCGTACCAAAAGCTCTACTTTTACCTCAATTGGGAAGAAAAAAAGCCGCGCTACATTATTCGCGTCGTCGTGTCTGACCTTCCCAAGGTCGCTCACAAGTCTTGGGATGCCTGGCTCGGCGAGATGCACAAGAGTTCTCACGTTGACGCCTTTGTCGCCATCTCGATTCTCATCCTTTCGTCATACTATGGCGTCTTTGGCGTTGGCAAGCCGTGGGTCGCCCAAGAGTGTGGCATTGGAGACTATCAAGGCAGTGGCGAAGGCGACAGCTCTAGTGTGGCTCTCATTGCTGGCATTGTGGTCGCCGGCATCGCCTCGGAGGAATGGCTTTCGCCATTTGCCATCATTCTAGGTGCCATATCTCGGTTTTACGCGAACGAGTCCCTCACGCTGCGCGTCCACTATCGCGCCAGCATCTCGCTTTCTGTCAAGCGAGTCATCATTACGCTCTTGGCCACCGCATCCGAGCTCGGACCCTACGTTTCGAGCACGCTGGGAATTGACTACGCGTTCAGAGACCGGTACGCAGAGTTGAACGCGGGTCGCGACTCTTCCGAGACCTACTTGGCGCCTATCTGCGGCTCGGACATGGTACTGATCATTGGCGCCATTTTCAACGTCATGGGTCTCATGCAGAGCGCGTACGCCGGCGTATACGATGGCTTCAGTCACTCGGACTTTCCCGCAGTGCCCTCGATTCGCCCCGTGGTCTATGTGGCGAAGGAAGCGCAGCACTTTAAGCAGATCCTCGGCGACTGTCGTGCTGTGGAGGAGTATTGTTCAGTTTTCCGCCCCATTTTGCACTGGCAGCAAGGTGTGAACAAGCGATTCCTTGGCGACGCGATTGACCTGGCCGCGCCCGGCTCGCCGCCGAGCTTTCTCTCTTACTGTCTGGCGACGCCTGCGACAAGCCGTATCGCTGTACGTTATGCCGTTTATGGCGGCCTTTTCCGCTTTTGGCTTCTCCCGTTGGCATTTGTCGAGCAGATGCTTGCGGCATTCGGGGGCATTTTCATTCTTTTGCTCGATCTCCCTGTCGTGCTGGTGCTCACTTTTTCGCTCGGGCTCAAGACCTTGGGAATTCCACGTTCGGCGACGAAAGGGTTCAACACCTTTGCGCTCAAGTTGTACCTTCCTGCAGATTATGTGCTCGCCTTGCTCGAGGCGTACAATGAGCGCGTGGCAGATTGGCTCGATATGCAGACCATGGAGTGCCGTGGACGTTCGACCGCACGGCTCTACCGTCTCCCTCTCATTCAGGCTGTGCGCACGGGCCGCACCTCAAACCACGCGTGGAAGTTTGGAGACTATCTTCCCGATTCCAGCTACTATCGTTGTTCCGATATGGTTGTTGTAAATCCGCGCTCTTGCAAGCTTGCCATCATCAATGCTGGCAATCTCTTTTACAATCGTCACAAGCTGCTTTGGACTACCGTCGGCGGCACGCGATACGAGAATCCGTGTCTTGCGTGCGGAGACAATTCCGTCTCGCACCGCAGCTCGCTTGAAGGCCAGCAGGACCCGGAAGAGGCGCTTCACGTCTCGCAGACTCAGGTTAGTCCTAAGCTATCAATGTGATTGATTGACTGATTTGTTGATCACCAACTTGACATGGAACCATTATGGCAAGCGAAGGAAACCTTGTCGTTCCAAGAATGCTTTTTGACGACAACTTGTTCGGTTCCCCGTCTCGCTCGCTTGGTCTCTCTGCAAGTAGCCTGTTTCGTCATTCGCCAAACTCACCGTCAGTGCTCTGCTCTTGCACCTTCCTTTTCCTCCGCCCATCATCCTCCCTAACAAAGCGCACCCTCTCCTCTCCTGTCCTCTCCTGCTGTCCAAGCACCATCCATTCTTCCATCAATCAGCTGCAGCCCTCATCGCATCCACCCTGATCACACGATTTCTGCCGCGGCCGCTGCCATTTCCATCCTCCCCGACCTCGTCCAGGCCGCCTCGAGCTAGCTTTCTTTCTCCAGCTCCAGCCCCGGCTCCAGCGCGAGACCTTCGAACGGACCTCCGCTGCTCTTCTGCTCCTTGCCCTGCGCTGCGCTGCTCTGTGCACGCCGCGGCGCAACGGGTGTCAGCTGCAGCGGACGGCGTGCGTGCGGGAGTGCTGCTCGCGGCGAGGTGGTAGCAGCTGGCCGTGCCGCTGCCGCACTGCTGGTATCGAGACAGCGCTGGCGACGCGGGCAGCAGGGAGTTGCTGTTGGTCCGAGGCGGTGTGTCCAGGGAGCGATTGAAATGCGGTGACGGACCCGAGCCCGCGCCAAGTTGACCCCGCGCGACGACGCGAGACCCGGCGCGACGGCGGAGCCGCCCGCCAAGGCGGGGCCGCCCGCGAAGGCGGGGATGCGAGGCAGGTCGGCGGTGGCGGGGGAATCTGATGAGTTGACTTGAGTTGAGTTGAGTTGAGCTGAGCTGAGTGAGTTGAGTTGAGTTGAGATGTGCTAGAGGGTGAGGTGCACAACGCCAAAAGAGGAAGAGCTCGAGGCCTTCCTTTGCACAGACAGACCCCGAACCGACCCGAGCGGACCCGGCCCGACGCGCCGCGACGCAGCTCGAGGCGCGGCAGGCAGGCAGGCAGCGAGCGAGGCAGGGAGCGAGGGAGCGGGAGCGAGGATGGGGGTCGCGGAGCTCTCGAACGCCGCGCGCGAGGCCGTCTCGCGCAAGGACCTGCGCAAGGCGCTGCTCAAGTACGGGGTGCCGGCGGCGCTGCTGCTGGCCGCGGTGAGGACGTTTGCGCCGCGGCAGAGGGTCAGCATCAAGAGCAAGGAGGAGGTCAGAGGCAGCGGCAAATACTTTGCCAGTCTGGCGCTCGCGCTCAAGAGCTCGACGCTGCGCAACATGCTTCTCAGCGCGCTGGGCGTCACCTACCTGTCCAACCGTCTCTTTGGCGTTCGCGCCAAACGAGCCTTTCCCAGCTTCTTTGCCACCATCTGGGGGCTCATCTACTTTTTCCACGTCGCCGAAACGCCGCACGTCTGGTTCCGCCGCACGTACTACAACACCACTCTCGTGGAAAAGAGCAAAATCACCACCACCGAGTTCTGGCCCGTGTTCTGGCTCTTCAATCGACACGCCCAGACCGTCACCTGCTACGTCCTCTCTGCGCTAGAGTGGCTCTGGGCGCAGCCCATCGAGTACCGGCGGGAGACGCTGCCCTGCCACGACCCGCCCAACGAGCAGTACCTGGACTGGGCCTACTTTGGAGACGCCTCCTCCATCCTTCCCGGTGCCAAAGAGCACCATGGCCCAGAGGACCCGCCCGAGGGCGAACCCGGCGAACCGAGTGGCGCCGCCCCGGGCCCCGCGCCAGGCTTTGGCCCCGAGCTCGGTGGCGCGGACGAAGATGATAATGCGCGTTCCACCTGGCAGACGCCCATTGTCCTCTGCATCCACGGACTCGGCGACAATAAGGACATCCCGTACATTAAGCGCTTCGCACGCGTGTGCTTGCGCAAGGGCTGGCGCGTTGTCGTCTGGAGTTACTGGCGCTTCATGTTCGAGGAGTCTCGCGACCTGAAAATCGTCATTGACCATTTGCACACCCAATGCCCACGCGCCCCCATCACGGCCGTCGCTTGGTCCGCGGGATCGTACTACCTGACCCGGTATCTTCAAAAGGCCGGCGCTGACAAGACGCCGCTAGTGAGTGCCATTTGCCAGAGTCCCTGCCTTGACTTTGTTCAAGCCGTCAATGATGTCACGGCCAATGAGAACACCACCTACCCTTTGTTTTTGCTCGGCCAGGCTCATACCTGTGTGCGCCGCCACGTCCGCAATGACAAGCGCATCAAGGACAAGGCTGCCTTTAACGACCTTCTCCTCGAACTCGATCCGATGATGCTTTTCAACCGCTTTTCAACCATGCTGCCCGAACCTATCCCGGACGACACTGGCTTTGGGCCTGCTGGCTTCACCACAGACACGGGCACGGTCATGGAGCGCGTGCAGAATGCTGCACATTATACAACGCGCAGCATCGACGAGATGCACAAGATCCAAGTCCCCACGCTCTTGCTTCATGCCGAGGACGACCCCGTCGTATCCTCGCTGCACGTGGACTGGGGCAAGCTCGAGTCGAACCGCAAAATCATTGTGGCCCACACGCGCCGGGGCGGCCATTGCGCATGGCATGAGGGGCTCATGCCCGTTGGGGACACCTGGGGAGACAGGGTCACATCGAACTTTATCTCGGCCGTCATCGAGATGCACTCGCAGACGCACTTTCTCGTTGAACTGGTGCGAAACGCCATGGCCCTCGAGAACTTTTCTGCGCGTCCAGGCATGCGCCGTGCCCAGGGCTTTGATCCGCGGTCCATTACACGAATTACCTCGGCCAGCGACCTGGCCTCCATGGGCCAGGCGAGGCTCACTGTCGGCCACAATGGAGTCTTTGGAACGTCACGTCAGGACTCGAATCGCGAATGGGCCGAGTAGAAATGATGGGAGGCCTGCAGCAACCACCGCGTCGACGCTTTGAAGATCGTCGCGTTACGTTGCGCACGCTCTTCTCACTCGCCGCCCCTGCGAGCTTGCGCATCATGTGAGTGGTATAGCTAATCATGTAAAGGAAAATTGAGAACAGACATGCTACTTTTTCGCGCAGATGACATGTGTGCCTGTCGAGGAGAAGTCGATCAAGTTGTAATGATCAAGCAATCGACTTCCTCTGGTAAGGTTTGAACGGTTGAAGTTTGGGTGCAGGCAAGCTGCACCAATCTCTTCCCCTTCGTCGCACGCGCTACTTTCGACTTCCTTGATTTTCTACTGTCCTCTTTGCTCGCAAAACTCAAATTTCAGCACGACGCTTAGAATCAATGCACAACTGAATTAGGCTTATTACACGACCGGCTGCGATAATCTTTTGAAAAAAGGAAAAGAGAGCGATCAAAGGGCTTTCCCCATGAAAGCTCGCATGCTTGACGGATTTTATACAACAAACACGTTGCAATTGCGCCGCGAGTAGCAAAAACCCATGTCAAGCAAAGGTGGTGAAGTAAATCTCTAGCTGCTTCGAAGTGAGCCAGATCTCAAGAAGAAATGTGTGAATAAGGGTAGAGCGAGACATGCGTGCCCCTTTTCACTCGTTTTCACCTATTTCCAGACAACATGCTCTTCGTTCATGTCAAGCGTGGGATTACTGTTTCGGTATCTCCAACATCGCACGTCGGGTCGCTTGCGGTTCTGTTGGCCGCGTTGATGATCGTTGACGGATCGCAGGCTGCAAACTGCTCCAGACCAGGCCAGCCTGAGCCAGCCAGCGCGTGTGCACCGTCCGCGCGTGCCAGCGTGTGCACACGCTGGTCTTCTTCGCCCAAACACCTAATCCCCCTTTCGCCCCTCCGCGCAAGGCGCGACCGCGCGGCAGGCAGGCAGGCAGGTGCGGCAGGCAGGCGCGCAAGCCAGCAAACCCCCTCCCTCTCTCCCCCCTCCTCGCGCGCGGGCGCCGCCGCGGCACGCTCCGTCCGTCCGCGCGCGCCCCCCGGCGGAGAACGCGCCAAGGCCGCATTGCATCAGCAGCCAGCCCAGCCAGGCTCTTCCAGCCCGCCCTTCTTATCCTCCCCTCGTCCGAGAGTCTTCGTCTCTCTCTCTGCTTTCTCGCCCCCTCTCCGCCGCACCCGCCCGCTCGCTCGCGCCGCTTCTTCGCGCCGCCCGCCCGCCCGCACGCACGCACGCACGCCCTCGCTCCCCTCGCCGCCATCGCCGCCATGGGCCGCATAGGCGCCGTGTTTGGCGTCGCGCAGTCCGCCGACCTCGTGCTGGCCGCCAGCTACGACGGCTGCGCCTTGCGAGCATGGAGCAAGAAGGACGGCGCCCTCGTCTTGGAGATGAAGACGCCCAACGACAAGGCGGCCAGGACAGTGGCCGTGCAGGGCAACCTCGCCGCCGTGGGGACTGACGCAGGCGGCCTCTTCCTGATCGACCTGGCCACCGCCTCCGTCCTGCACGCCCTCCAGGGCCACACCGGCCAAGTCAACAGCGTCATTTTCGACGGCAACGAGATCATCTCCAGCGGCGGGAGCAACGACCAGACCGTCCGCGTCTGGGACAAGATGAGCGGCCGAGAGACCTTGAGGATCGACGCCGGGTCGTGGGTCTGGAGCGTTGCCGCCCACGAGAACCTGCTCGTGGCCGGGTTGCAAGACCACACCGTGCGCGTCTTCGACCGGGCCAGCGGCGGCCCACGCCACGTCCTCACGGAGGCGACAGGCGAGGTCAACGCGGTCGCGATCGACGCGCAGCGCATGGTGAGCGGGTCCGACGACTACAAGGTGAGGGTCTACGCCGTGCCTTCCTTCCAGCTCGTCCGCGTCCTCGAAGGACACACCTGGTTTGTGCGCTCTGTCGCGCTCGAGGGAGACCGCATCGTGAGCGGGGCAAGCGACAAGACGGTCAGACTCTGGGACGCGCGCAGCGGAGACGCGCTGCACGTCTTGCAAGGACACTCGAACGATGTGATGTCGGTCTCTCTCTTGGGGTCGGAGGTCGTGAGCGGATCTGACGACCAGAGCGTGCGCATCTGGGATGCGGAGACGGGCGCCTCGACGCGCGTGCTGGACGGCACGGAGGCCGTGCGGCCCATCGAGGACGTGCTCGGCGGCCCCGCGACGACTGCGGCGGCGAAGGAGGCGCTCCAGGCGGCGCTGGCGAACGGGGACCCCGCGGAGCTGGGCCGCTGCAAGCTCATGGTCGTCGGCCAGGGCGCCGCCGGCAAGACGTCCGTGGTGCGCTCGCTGCTGGGCATGCCGCCCGTGGCGGAGCACCTCTCCACGGTGGGCGTCGAGCTCAAGCGCACCGATGCAGAGTCGTGGCGGGAAGAGGAATTCGACAGCGGCTTTGAACGCCAGGCGTACCGCGTGGCGGCGCTGCGCATGGCCACGCAGGAGCAAGCAGCGAGCAAGAAGCGACAATCGCTGCCCAGGCGCGTGTCTCGCGGCCTTGCGGATGCCGTGCGTCGGCGTTCTTCTGCGGCGCGGCCCTTTGTCGCAGAGGTGCAGGTGGAGCTTGTGCCCGAAGCCGAGATGGCGCAGCGGTTCGAATATGCGGAGATCGAGGACATGGCCGGCCAGACGCAGTCGGGCCAGAAGATCAAGTTTACCATCTGGGACTATGCAGGTCAGGACGTCTTTTAGGCGCTGCACCACATTTTCCTCACGCGCGAGGGCGGCGTCTTCATGCTCGTCTTTGACATGCAGGAACTCCTCACCGAGCAAAACAAAGCTTTGGGGTACCTGCGCTTTTGGCTCAACTCGATCAAGCTGCACGCGCCCAAAGCCCCTGTTCTTCTGGTCGCAACGCATTACGATCAAGCTTCCAACAGCCTGCAAACCGTTGAGAGAATTCTCCAGTCCCTTTTTCGTAAGCTGCGCGGAATCAAACTGGTAAAAAACAGTGGGACTCGCCTGAGTTTTTTCCCCATTGACAACATGAGTCCCGCAGCGAACCGCGCTGCCGATCTGCGCGCTGCTGTGGAGAAAGCGGCATCCAGCCTTGAGGCTGTGTCGCAAAAGATCTCGCTGCGCTGGCTCAAGGTCGTGGATGATCTCATGAAACTGAACTGCGACCACGTTCCCTTTGCCAAAGTGCAGGAATATGCGACCAAGTACCATGCTGGCGACCAGACAGACGAGCTGCTCAAGTTTTTCCACGAGCTTGGCATGCTTGTGCATCTGCGTGCCACCGATACGCTGCACGACAAGGTCGTGCTAAACCCACAGTGGCTTTTGGACAAGCTGGCCCGAGTCATTGCCGACGAGATCCACGTCCAAGACATTTACTACGACGAGCGGCTTTCCGACCTCGAACTTGAGGACGACTTTGCGCTCCTGCGTCACAAGGGCATTGGTTCACGCGCCTTGCTCGGGTTCCTTTGGGACGATGAAGAAGTCGAGTACCTCGTGGAGTTCATGCGCGGCGCCATGCTACTGTCAAACTGGGATTTCCCGGAAGATGCTTTCACATCAGGCCGCCAAGGCGAGCCTCTCTATCTGGTGAGCAGTCTGCTCAAGAATTCGACCGACGCTGATCTTGTCGCAGAGATTGCGGACATGGACCCCGGTTTGACATGCGTTCTGGACTTTACCAAGTTTTTTCTTCCGGACGGCGTCTTTGCACGACTGCTTTCGCTTTGCGCTCAGTACAGTGGGAACTTTGGGGCCATCTCGCGTGCACCTCAGCTGGCAGCGAGCCAGGCCATTGTTCACTTCGGTCTCTCCGTCTTTGCGCTTGAGCAGACTCAGGACAAGATTTGGATTCGCGTGGAACGCGACTCCGAAAAGCCAGCAAACACGCTCAAGACGCTGGTGAGCATGTTTCGAAGCGCGCGTGACGCAGTCTTTCAAGATTTGCCATGGGAGCTTCTTCTTCAGTCGCCGAGAAATGCGTCCATTTTGGTCGCATACGACGAAGCTGCGCGGGCGTTCTCGTCCCCTGGAACCCAATCTGTCAACTCAGTGGGCACGAAAATCGTAAAGGTAGCAGACTTCGAGCCGTTTTTCAAAGATGGCTCGTTGACGGAGGATGAGAGAGACACGGGCGAGGTCGAAGAGGCAGATCTGCCGTTGGCTCCCGGCTTGAAGTATCACGTCTTTTTGAGCCACAAGCAGCTCGAGGCCGGTGACGCATGCAATCTCATGGCCGAGAAGCTCGTCAATCGCGGACTCAAGGTTTGGGTCGACCAGCGAACAGAGGGCAACCTCTCCCCGGAGAAGATGCGAGCTGGAATCCAGGCGTCAAAATGCTACTTGCTCTTTTTGAGCAAGACGGTCTTCAAATCCGAGATGGTCTGCATGGAGCTCGACACGGCCTTGCGAGCCGAAAAGCCCATTTTGCTTGTGCATGAGAGCGATCCCAATCGCGTGGGGTTCGCTGCGTTTCAGACGTACATTGACACAGTCCCCGCGTCGGCTGGGCATATTTTCGGTCTCAGCGAGTCTATGCCTTTTCAGCGTCGCTTGTATCTGACCGAAGGTTTCTACAATGAGCTCATCAGTCGCATTGATGCCAGCTAAATTCTTGAAAAATGTTTTTGTAGTTTGTTCTCTTCGTATCACCTGGTCAGTAGATGCACGTTTTGCAACACAGCCAAGTCTTTATCGTCTGTTGTTAGCGGGCTTACCTCTCGTCACTCCCAGTGAGCTCGAAACCCCGCGACCCTTCGCCCGCAACGTGCCCTTCTTCGAGCTGGGCCGCGTGTAACAAGGGCCACTCGAACAAGGTGCTCTCTGTCGCGATCGAGGGAGACCGCATCGTGAGCCACCAGGCAGGCGACAAGACGATCAAGGTCTGGGGCGCGCGGAGACGCCCGCTGCACATCTTGCGAGGCCACTCGAGCTAGGTGCAGGCGGTCTCCATTCGCACTTTGAGATGGTGCGTGTTTGTGACGTGGAGACGGGCGCGTGCTGGACGGCACAGAGGCTGCATGGCCCGTCGAGGAGGAAGTGCTCGGCGCCACCGCGACTACTGCGGCGGCAGAGGAGGCGCTCTGATCAACCTTGGTAATGTCGAAAATATCATTCGTGGGATGTTGCATGTTGACGAAAATGAAAACATCATCCCATACTCGGCAGCAAGCCTGAGCTTCTTTCCCATCGATAATATGAGTCGCGAACCGGGTCATGCCTCAAAGTTGAGAGCTGCGGTTGAAGTTAGCGCGTCGTCGCTCGAGTCTGTCTCACGAAAGATCTCGCTGCGCTGGCTCAAGGTGTTGGGCGACTTGCTCAAGCTTGACTGCGATCACATACCGTTCAAGACAGTGCAAGAGCTCGCAACCAAGTGTCACGCCGGTGATCAGACCGACGAGCTCTTGATCCTTTTTCATGAGCTCGACATGCTCGTTCATCTCCGCGCAACAGACACCTTGTACGAAAGTGTCGTTCTGAACCCGCAGTGGCTCCTGGACAAGCTTTCGCGCGTGATTGCGGACGAGATCCATGTCAAGCAGATGCGATACGACCGTCATCTTCAGGATGCTGCTGTGATCAAGGACTTTACGGTGCTGCCAAGACGCAGTCTTGCGACGCTCCGCCTGCTGGCGTTTCTGTGGACCAATGAAGAGGTCGACCATCTGCTGGACTTGTTACGCGATACGATTCTGCTATCAAGCTGGATTCCTCCCGAGAAATCCCTCTCGAAGGTCAATCAAAACGAGCTGCTCCTAGCTAGTGAGCAGTTTGCTCAAGAACGCAATCAATGGTAGCTTAGAAGCCGAGATTACGGGCATGGACATTGGTCTGACATGCATACTAAATTTTTCCGAGTTCTTTCTCTCAGACGGTGTCTTTGCGCGTCTGCTCTCGCTCTGCGCCCAGTACAGCGGAGAGATGGGAGCTTTCGCGCGCGCGCCCCATTTGGCATGGAATCAAGCTGTCATTCACTTTGGTCTTTCCGCGTTTGCGCTTGAGCAGACACAGAATAAGATCTGGCTCCGCTTGGAGCGCGACTCCGAAAAGCTAGCCAGCACGCTCAAGACGCTGTTGAGCATATCCCAAGGCAATCGAGACGCGGTCTTTCGAGGTTTGCCATGTAAGCTCCTTCTTCAGGCGTCTGTTCTGGTTGCGTACCATGACGTCTGTTCTGGTTGCGTACGATGACGTGATTCAGGCGCGCACATCAGGGATTGACGCCGTCATGTCTGTGGGCACAAAGGTCGCCAAGGTCGCCGACTTTGTACCGTTTTCGAAGATGGCTCCCTCCCTGAAAGAAGACGAGGGAGATATCGTGGCGGTAGAGAGGATCGCTGTGCCTTTGGCGCCAGGTTTGACGTATCACCTTTTTCTGAGCCACCAGCAGACTGAGGCCGGCGGTGCATGCAATCTCGTGGCTAAAGAGTTCATGAATTGCGGACACAAGGTTTGAGTTGACCAGCAAACGGAAGGTAATCTCTCAACGAAAGAGATGCCCGATGTAATCCGTGCGTCAAAATGTCACCTTCTTTCTCTGGCAAAGTTTGTCTTTAGTTCCGAACCAGCTTTCATGTAGCTGAACACGACCCTGCAAGCCAAGAAGCCTATCTTGCTCGTGCATGAGAGCGACTCAAGTCGCGTGGGGTTTGCAAACTTCTCCACTTGTATTTACACGGTTCCAGATTCGGCCAAGCACATTTTCGACCACAGGGGGTCGATGCCTTATCAGCGTCGTTTGTACTTGGCTGAAGGATTTTACAAGGAGCTCTTTCATCGCATTGATGCCAGCTAACTTGTGGGAGATATTTTTTTTGGCTTGTCTGTTGCATTCAACGTTTCGCGCCAACAATAGATTGATTCAAGCAGAGATGTCCTCGTGCTGATTATTTTCTGTTTCTCTTCAGCATGATAAATCGTGGTGGGAACAGGTTCGTAGGGCCTGGACGGCAAGAGGAAGTTCCCCCTATCTCGCATTTCTAAGTAAGATTTATAAAAAAGTAGAAATTGAGGTGAAACGCCGAATTATTTTAGTACTTATTTCTTTGTCCTTCACGGGGAGAACATCCTTTTCAGATGAGGTCGATGGGACGCTGCTGGTTCAACCAGGGCTCGGGCTTGTTGCCTAGAATTTCGTCAATCTTATCCATGTGGTCGTCCGTCATCTTGAGCAGAACCGGGAGCGCACCAAGGTTCTCCTCGAGCTGCTCCGTTTTGGTCGCACCGAGAAGGACCGTGGTGACGTTCTTGTTCTTGAGGCACCACGCCAGCGCGAGTTGCGAGGTAGAGCACTGAAACTCCTTTTCTGCAAAGTCGGCAAGCTTTTGCACCTTGTCGAGGCTGCCGTCCTCCTTCCAGGCGTCGAGCTTCTTGACCAGCCACTCGTAGCCCTTTTGGGCGAGGCGCGAGTCTTCAGGGATCCCGTCCTTGTACTTGCCGGTGAGGAGGCCCGAGGCGAGCGGGCTCCAAATGGTGGTGCCAATGTTGTAGGGCTGGCGGTAGAGCGGAAAGTACTCCTTCTCGAAGCGCTCGCGGTGCATCATGTTGTACTGGGGCTGCTCAAAGGCCGGGGCGATCATGCCGCCGCGCTGTGCGATAAAGTAGGCCTCGGTTATCTGCTGGGCGCTCCACTCGCTGGTGCCCCAGGCGGTGGCCTTGCCGGAGCGCACGAGGTCCGTCATGGCCTGCACGACCGTCTCCGTGGGCGTGTGGGCGTCGGGGCGATGGCAAAAGACGAGGTCAACGTAGTCGAGCTGCAGACGCTTGAGTGAGGCGTCGATGCCCTCGTTGATGTGCTTGCGCGAGAGGCCCTTTTCGTTGACGGTGCCTTCGTCGCCCTGCGCGCACCAAAAGAGCTTGGTGGTGATGACGAGCGCGGACCGGCGCCAGAGCTGCGCGTCCTCCTGGCGGAGCTGCGCGAGCGCCTCGCCCATGATGCGCTCCGCCTCGCCCGAGGGGTTTCCGTACACCTCGGCGTTGTCGAAGCAGTTCACGCCGGCCTTGCGCGCGAGCCGCAGGCAGTCCTTGGCCATGTTGATGCCGTCCTGCTCGCGCAGCGTATCCTTGACGCCAAAGGTGGCCCAAAACCCGTAGCTCAGCACGGACACCGCCAGGCCCGTGTTGCCCAGCATCCTGTAGTACATCTTCGGCGCCTCGGCCGCCATCCTCTCCTCCCCGCGCTCTTCCCGCCGCCGTCTCCGCCGCCCTGCGCGCTCGCTCGCCTCGCCTCGCCTCGCCTCGCCTCGCCTCGCCTCGCCTCGCTCTGCCTCGCAGGATGCGTCCGCCTCGCGGGATCAGGCCCGATCGATCTCCCGCCCTCGCAGATTTGGTTCTGCTGCACGCACGCGAGTCCAAGGGCGGATAAGATACTGCATGCGGCACACGTCCTCGTGCGGCAGGCCGCTGCGCCGAGCCGCTCGCGGGTACCTTCGAGTCCTCCCGACGGCCGCGACCTTCCTTGCCGCCCGCCTCGCGCCGCCCGCCTCGCCGCCGGCGCCGGCTGCGGCGTCTTCTCCGCGGCCGCGCGGCATGGGATGGGCGGCATCGCGGGGCGCCGCGGCGTGGCAGCGCAGGCAGCGCGGGCATCGCAGGCATCGCAGGCGCGCCGCGGCGTGGCATGGCGCGGCGGCATGGCAGGAGGCGGAGCGCGAAGACGACAGAGCGGACGACAGAGCGGCAGGCGCGGGAGATGGCGAGGGCGAGGGGCGAGAGGATGCGAGGAACGACGCCACGACGCGGCTCCGAACCGCGGCGGGGAGGTCGACGGAGGCGAGGCGCACCTCGCGATCGGGAGCGAGCTCGGGCGGCACCGAGGCCGGGCCGCAGCAGCAGCTGCAGCAGCAGCTGCAGGTGGTATCTTTTCTATCTTATCTTGAGCTGCGTGTCGCGCGCTCTCAACCAAGACGATGAGGATCGCTGGCGACCTACAGCCCGGCAGTGCAGAGCGAACAAGAGCTCGCAGTGCGCTTCGCGCGGGCACGGTGCGGCGGGGCGCGTTCGCAGGTTGAAGAGCAGCTCGCGGCGCCCAGCGGCAGCAGCTGCGGCGGCAGCAACAGCAGCAGAGCAGAGCTCCGAAGCGACGAGGCCGCGGGCAGCGACCGAAGGCGACGAGTCGACGTCCCGCGCGTCGCGTGTGCTTCCGTCTGCGGCCAGGCGGGTGCGGCATGGACCCGAACGCGACGACCTCGATCAAGACTCCGACAAGTCCGTGGCACAGGGACTTCGGGTCACTGTCGGTACAGCTGAGCTCATCTGGCTTCCCGGAACAAACCAAGAAAAGGTAGGGAGATGAACACAGAATGGGATGCGCGCAGAATGGGTTGCGCGCAGAATGGGATGCGCACAGAATGGGTTGCGCACAGAATGGGTTGCGCACAGAATGGGTTGCGCAATTTCATTTTCATTTTCATTTTCCAGTGTTTTTTTTTTTTTTTCTAGTTGGACTCCGGAAAGTAGAGGCGCAACGCGCCGAGGAAGAGAAAGGAAAGGGCCCGATCGCCTGCGCGACGTCGCGGGGACGCGCAGGGCAGAGACTGAACGCCTCGTAGCGCAGTGTAGCACAGAGCAGTGCAGCGCAGTGAAGCAAAGCAAAGCAAAGCAAAGCAAAGCTGCTTGCCGGTCTGGAGAAGAAGAAGAAGAAGAAGAAGAGCCGCACGACGAAACCAGCCTAACCGCGAGCCGCGATGACGGCCAACTTTCGGATGGCGGCTATGCAGCTGGAGAACTTGCGCGCCATGGAGAAACTGCTTGAGTGCGGACTGTGCAATAAGCTCCTCGACAACCCGTACTCGACAGACTGCGAGCATCACTTTTGCAAGACATGCATCGATGACGCACTCTTTGACCAAAGCAAGTGTCCCACGTGCGGATTGCCCGTACGCCCGCGAGACCTTGCGCGCAACCCGACCTTTTGCAACATCGTAGGCAGCGTCAGCAAGCTGCGCGCTGCACTGACGCGGCTCGAGACGCGACGCGAAGAGCGAGCCCGCAAGTCCGCATCAGCATCTCATGATCCTGAAGCGACTCAGAGTCCCGTGAAACGCTCGCGCAATGAGGTCGAGAACCCCGCCACAGAGACTGCCAACGAGCCCAACGATGAGAACGATCCTATGCAAATCGACCAAGATTCTAGGCCGACCCCCGCGAGGGAGACTTTGAAACCTACCGCCGCCGAGGAGGCTCTTGCGGCCGCGCAACAGCGCTTCAAGGAACGCCAAGCTCGTTTGGGAGGAACTGCTGCCCCTTTCTCAACTTCAAGCGTAGCAGCGGCAGCATCATCAGCTACAGCAACCACCACAACGACAGAAACACCATCGAAAGAAACAGCAAACGCAGCGACCAAATCCAAATCAGATGATCCAGCGCCTGACGACGACACACGTGCTTCGATGAACGAAGACAATCCTTCGGCCGCCTTGGAAGCGTCGCGTCGCAAGTTTCAGGCTCGCCAAGATCGCTTCCTCGGTCTGACTAGAGAGAAGGAAGACTCGACTGAAAATGACAAGACAAAGCTTGTGGCACCGTCGCAAGCGGAAAAGGAGCCGGCTGAGTCGCCAGCGCTGCAAGAGGATAAAGATTCGGCTGGGTTACCAGCGTCGTCAGCTGAAAGAGAAGGGGTAGTCTTGCCGACGTTGCCAGAGGAAAACCCACTGGGCACTGTTTCGTCGCCAGAGGCGCAAAACGAAGCTGATGCACGAAAGTCCCCCAAAGAGAAGGAAAGAGCTGTCTCGTCAGGGGCACAGGATGGGGAGAATCATTCGTCGCAAGCGCAAGCGACGCAAGACCCCGCGCCCGAACCCTCCAAGATGACAACCAAGCCGCATATTTTGGTCACTGGACTCGAAGGCGAGGACCTGGACCGTTGCATCGTTTGGGTGGAGCGGCTCGGTGGCGAGTACTTGCGCAAATTCGAGTACAAGTCGCATGTTACCCATGTAATTGCGAAGCCGCGTGGCCAAAACAAAGCAGGCGAGACCGAAGTGAAAAACTCTCCAAAGTTCATTTTTGGCCAAGTCGTCGGCAGCGAGCTCGTGACGCCCGCGTGGATTGAGGCCTGCAACGCCTCGGGAGAATGGGTTGATGAGGAACCGTATCGCATCAAGCCAACTTCCTCGGTGCTCACGGGAAAGCTGAGCGCTGGCGAGATTCCAGATAAGACCATGCTCGGCCAATTTGACTACATCTTCACGGCCGACGACGTGCATCGACCTCTTCTCGCAAGGTGGCTCTCTAAATACTCGTCAGTCACGCAGCGTGACATGTGTTATCTGCACCCAAAACTCACGCAGCAAGCAGAGACACTGCACGATCTTGTCCCGCAAGCGCAGACGCGCGACCTGCTCGACGATTTCCCTGACAAATCGCGAATGACGGTGGTTATTGTGGAGCGCTGTCCGAGGCAAAACGATGCCACGCACGACCGCAAAGCCTGCTCATACTGTCTCAATGTGCACCGTCTCCGGTCTCATTTCGAGCGCTCTGTTCTACTTGAGCCCAGACAAATTCTCAACTGCATCATTCGAAATCGGCCACTGCGGCCAAACAAACCGCCGCAGTCGCAACATGCGCAGCGTCAGGCAAAGCTCCGGCAGGGCAAGAGTTTCAAATGGCCAGAGCCCGAGCTGATCTCCTCTTTAAAGAGCGAAGCTCCAAAGTAGGACTGGGTTAAAGACAAGTTCACGTTTCCCCATCGTGTGATGTGAGACACTCGAAAGCAGGTGGTCGATCGCTCACGTGAACGAGGCTCTACCATTTTTTGCCATCGACGTTATGCTTTGACCGGGGTCAAACCTGTCCCAAGTCAGAAAAGACTCGCTGACGCGCGCAATGCAAGCGATCAAGGATTTTCCAACATTTGGCAGCAGATCCTTTCTATTGTGTTCTATTTTTTCTATTTTTACGATTGATCTGGCGGACCAAATTCCTTTCTTCTTCTTCTTCTTCTTCTTCTTTTTCTTTTGATTTTCAAGATGAAAGGGTGAAAGTATCGACAATAACACACACATACGCAGGAAGAACAACTCTTCCAGCTTGCTAATTAACTGGCCTCCAAACGGGTCGCTGTGGTGATTTCGAACGAAACATAGGCTCGCGCAGTGCCGAGAAAAACCTCTCCTCGAGCCTGAGATCCCTCGGAAGCCGGCAGACAAACATCAGGGACCGGCAAAATGGTCTCGCGACACTCAAGACCTGCGGCTTTCATGGCAGGCGCAAACGCCTCAACCCCAAAGCGAGAATCTGCCGAGCCAAGCGTCACGAGCGCAACCCCAGCTCCGTTCGGACGCAAGAGACGCGTGAGTACACGCCCCACAAGCTCGCAGTCCAATGCCTGGCACACAATGTCGGAGCCAATGATAAGGTCAAACTTGTCGTCAACTTCGTCCTCAAAAGCAGCGTCCAAGTCTTCCCAGTCGAGCACCTGCGCCGAGCATCGCGGCGTCTCAAGATCATTGACGGCAATATTGTATGCGAGATTGCTAACAATGCGAGGGTGGAAGTCTGTCAATACCACTGCGGCAGCTCCAAAATCGGAACGTCCCGCGGCGAGACCACAGAGTCCCAGTCCGGCGCCAAGCTCCAATACGCGCTTTCCCTCGAGAGATCCCTTGGCGCCCATTTCCAGCAATGCTGTAGCCAGCACCACGGCGCCGCCCCAGAGCTTGTAGCCCACACGAACATTGGCCTTGTCGCCGTGTGCCGCCTCACTGTGATCATCGCGAACCTCGCGGAGAATGACTTCAGTGTCGTTGGCGAGGTGCACTACGAATGGCCGCGGACGGTCGTCCAGAGCTCCGACAGGGGCTTCTCGCATCAGTTTTCCCAGCGTTGTCAGCGTCACCGATGTCCAGTCGGCAACGAGATCAACGGCACGACAGTCATCCCACATGGCGCATCGCTCCAGCAGGCGTGTAGCCAAGGCGTGTCCGCCAAGAAAGCCAATTTCTTCGGCGCAGTCCTCGTCCGCGGATGCGTCCACAATCTTGGTCAGCGCTTCGAGTAGCGCCTCAATGTGTTTTTGCTGTTCTTCCGGCTCATCCTTGTGTTTTTCTGCTGCGGCCGCGAGCGTCTTGACCTCGCCGACGAGGTCTTCGAGGCCTCCCTCAAGCCTTAGGTCCAGGAGTTGGTGCACCCCTGCAGACGCTTGCGGCGCAGCGAGGTTTCCATCCTGCGACCTGTACGCCTCGAGCCTCGGCACGGCCATCGCGCTGAGAGGGAAGGCCGGCTGGTCGGCTCGTCCGCGCTGCGCCCAGCAAGCCGCCGCCGCGCCCAGCAGCCAAGGTCGGTTGTTTTCTTCGAGCGTCTGTTCAACTTTGTGAATTCGGTTGGTTGGCGTAGGTCGGTCCGAGCCGCTCTCGTCCAGCCCTCCTCCCTTCCCGCCTGGCCCAGCGCAGGCGGCGTCGAAGCGCAAGCCGCTCTCAGCTCGACGCGCGGCCCCGGCCCGTGCCGGCTGCGGTCTGCCAGGCAGGCGTCTGCACTGCGAGCGGCAGCGGCGTTTGTTTGCTGCGTCTGCCGCCGCGTCACCCGCCCGGGTCACCATCGACTCGGCCTTTCTGGCCTCGCCGGGGCAAGAACCTGACTCGCCCCGCAGCGCGTGGAGAGTGCAGCAGAGTTTGGATATACCTCGCGGCAGATCGTCTTGGCAATCTTGGGCGGGACGTGGCTTGGCTTGGCTTGGCTCGGCTCGCTTGGCTAGGCCTGGCCTGGCCTGGCGCGCGCGGACGGCCATGGGCTCGCGCGGGGGCGAGGACGTCGGCGCCGAAGCCGCGGCGCAGCTGCGGGACCTGCAGCTGCGCGTCGTGGCCGGCGTCGCGGCGGCCGAGAATGCGGCGGACCTCGAACTCGCGCTGCGCGAAGGACTCAAGCACTTGCAGGGTCTCCGGGAGCGCGAGGGCGAGCGCGAGCGCGAGAGGGCGTCGCTTCTGCGCGCAAAGGGTCACGAGGCAGAAGAGACCAAGGAAGTACACATCTTGCACTTTAATGATGTGTACAACATCGCAGCGCGAGAGCAGGAGCCCGTCGGGGGCGCGGCGCGCTTCGTAGCACGCGTGCTCGAGCTGCGCGAGAAGGAAGATGACAGCGAGGCACCGCTCGTGCTCTTTAGCGGGGACTGCCTCAATCCTTCGATGCTGAGCACCACGACGCGCGGCGCGCACATGGTGCCGATCTTGAACAACGCGTGCGTCTCGGCGGCCTGCTTCGGAAATCACGACTTTGACTTTGGCATTGATCAGCTCACGCGGCTCATGGCCAACTGCGAGTTTCCCTGGATCACAAGCAACGTGCGATACCGCCCCGATGGCGGCAACTTGCTGGCCGGCGCCGAGGAGTTTCTCGTAATCGAGCGAGCTGATGGCCTGCGCATCGGAATCATTGGCCTTGTCGAGTACGCGTGGATGGCCACACTCTCTACGATCGAGGAAGAGGACATTGAGTACGAGGATTTCGTCGAGTGCGCCAGGCGGCTTGGTCCGCGCCTGCGAAGCCAACATCGGGTCCATCTTGTCATTGCTCTCACGCACATGCGACTGCCCAATGATGAGCGACTTGCGCACGAGGCAGGTGACGTGGTAGACTTGGTCCTTGGCGGGCACGACCACGATTACGAGGTGCGCTGCGTCGAGCCACACAAAGTGTGGGTCATCAAATCTGGTACCGACTTTCGTGAACTTACGGAGATGCGTGTCCGCGTGACTGGGCGATTCGCACTCGAGTCAGACGCAGCAAATCCAGAACGTTTTCGCGTCGAGGTCGTGATGCGAGCCCGCCACGAAATTAACAACACGATTGTTCCCCACGAGCGCACGCAAGAGCTTGTGGAAATGTTCAACGAAAAGGTGGCTCAGGACATGAACCAGGTCATTGGCGAGAGCGCGGTCCCGCTCGATGGGATCTTTGCGCATATTCGCACGCGCGAAACCAATTTGTCTAATTTTGTGGCGGACATTATGCGCGTTGGTACGCGTTCTGAGGTCGCGATCCTAAACGCCGGCACTCTTCGTCTCGATGCCATAGTGGAGGCTGGCACGATCACGCTGGGCGATCTACGCGGCATCTTGCCCATGGTCGACGGCCTCGTTGTTCTTGAAGTCCCAGGGTCGCGTCTCCTGGAGGCTCTCGAGAATGGCGTGAGCAAAGTTCCAGCCACCGAAGGTCGCTTTCCCTGCGTTGCGGGGGTCTCTTTCACTGCAGACTATGCACTTGAGCCGATGCACCGTGTCTCGAACGTTTCAGTGGGTGGCGAGCCGCTCGAGAAAGACCGTCTCTACCGTGTTTGCACCAAGCTGTACTTGGCTAATGGCAAGGATGGCTACAGCGCCTTTCAAGACTGCAAAGTTCTTGTCGACGATGAGTGCTGTCCGGTTCTGCCAACGCTCGTACGCAACCATTTCGCCGCGCTTGACGTGCTCAATGGCTTCAATTGTTTGTCGCGTCGATATGGTCACACTTTTATGAAAGCTGTGCACAAGCTTGAAACCTTTGCCAAGAAGAAGAAAACGGGTGCGCTTTATGTGGAACCGGTGGTAGACGGGCGCATCACCGCTGTCAACTTGACGTAGGCGCGTTCGGCCACCCAGGCCGGTCTGACGAATCGTGTTGAAACCATTTGCCAGGAAAAATTAAAAAACGTATTTCTCCGGATCCCGTCTTCTCCGCTTTGCTTCTTCTTTCAGACCCGCGAAATCCTCAAATTCCAGTTGTTGCAAAGGCGCCAAGCTGGAATGCTAACTAACAACGGGGCAGGGACAAGTAGAAGAGAAAGGTATCCTCGGCTACTGCTACCAACCTGGCGAGGCGTGCAAGTTTTTTTCGACTAACAGTAAACGACGCGCGGGTCAATTCGTTGATCACATCGGTCAAGCAGGACATCGAAACTAGATTCAAGCGTACAAGAATTTGATTTTTTGAGATTGCCTTTGTACTTGCCAAAAGTAATGCTTTCTGTACACGTCACTTCCATGTCCTAAAAAGTATTCACCCTGACTCATCCATGATCCTCTTTTTGCAGACGAGCGTCGCTGTCCCCAACTTGATCCCCAACCAAACAAGTCTTCCCACACGAATACCTCCTGTCCCGAATGGAGTTTCTCCGCCAGGCTCGCTGCCGGCCACCCAGACCGCTGCCGCCCCATCGACATGGCTGCTGCATTCATCGTCCCTGGCAGGCCGTCCCCAACCGGCGACGCGATGCGACGCGACACGAGGCGTCCGGGCCCCAAAAGGAAGGACGCTTGTCAGGATTGGCGCGTTGACCTCTGCATGCTGATGCATGCGCATCATGATGCCACTGCCTCCGTCCCTCCGCACCTGCACGCATCGCCTGGCCAATGGCATCACGATCATCATTCGCGAAACGCCTCTGCGGTTCTGCACGCAAAGCCCTGGCGTCCCGGCCGCGAGCGAGCCTGTGCTCGCGCCGGCAGTCGCCTGTGGTCCGCAGTGCCTGCACCTCCAGCGGCTGCAAAGCGCAAGGGAAACGGCACAATAGGCGTAGTACAACTATCCAATGAATGATGTGGTGTGGCGTGCACAACAACGGTGATTCGTCCCCCAGTGATGGAGGCAGTTTTAGTTGTGCACGCAGCTGCAGCTGCAGTGATGTGGCTGTTGTATGCAGCGGCCAGGCGTCCCGGACGCTGCAGTCAGGTGTGGCGCGAGCTTGGTGCGAGGAAGCAGCAGCAGGTTTCGCCACGAAGCGGAAAGGCTTGGTGTGGAGACAGACGGCGGATGGCGGCCACGCAGCAGCAAAAGCAAAAGCAAAACCCGAAAGAAGGAGGCCAGGTAGCCGGCGAGCGAAAGACTTGGTTGGCAGACGGTTGATTGATTGATTGGATCGAGCGAGTGCGCGTATTCGAGAGAGGATGGCACTGTCGCGCAAAACCATCGATGTGGTGAAGGCTACCGCGCCCGTGGTGGCCGAGCACGCCGTGGAAATTACGTCGACATTTTACCCGCTCATGTTCAAGAACAACCCGGAAGTGCTGACGTTCTTCAACAAGGGCCACCAAAAGGAAGGCCGCCAACCGCGCGCCCTGGCAGACGCAGTCGTCGCGTTCGCGTCGCACATCGAAGACCTCGGCGCAATCAAGCCGGCCGTGGACAAGATCGCAGCGAGACACGTCGCTCTCAGCGTCAAGCCGGAACACTACGCGATCGTGCACAAGAACCTGATGGCCGCCATTGGCCAGGTCCTTGGCGATGCCGTCACGCCTGAAATTGGCCAGGCATGGAGCGACGCTGTGCTCGCTCTCGCCGGCATTTGCATCGACGCAGAGGAGGCGCTGTACAAGCAAGCCGAAACGCGCAAGGGCGGTTGGAGGTATGAGCGCGAATTTGAGGTCAGCGCCAAGGAAAAGGTTGCAGAGGACACGGTTCACTTTCAGTTCAAGCCTTGCGATGGCGGCTCCAAGGACGGCTTCGAGTTCACGCCTGGACAGTACCTCACGGTGCGCGTGCCGGAGGTCTCGGCACCCCGGCACTACACGCTGACGAGCAAACCTGGTGCAGAGTATCTGGAGATCACGACTCGTCTTGTCTCTGGCGGCGACATGTCCAACTTTATGCACAAGGAGACCAAGGTTGGAGACAAGGTGCTTCTCGGCGCGCCCATGGGCGTCTATGTCCCAGAGCCCTCCGGAAAGCCTGCTGTGCTCGTGTCTGCGGGTATTGGCGAGACCCCGATGCTGGCCTTCTTGCAGTCCCTGCCCCGCTCACGCATTGCTGGCGCTCTGCATGTCGACCGTAGCAAGGCTCGCCACGCCTTTGATGCCATCTTTCAAGATGCCAAGCTTCCTTTTTACAAGACCGTGTACTCATCGGAGGGAGCCCCAGACGTGAGCGCCTTGGCGAAAGAGCTCGTCGAAGCGACTGGACCTGATGCGGACTACTATGTCTGCGGACCCAACAGCTTTATGGCCGACATCGAGGGCGCTCTGCGCGAACAGAACGTTTCTTCGGTCATTTCGGAGGTTTTCGGCACTGGCAGTGTGCGCACCAACACGGAGGCACAGCAAGCGATGGAGGGCAAGGAGGCGGGCGGAGCACAGTAAAGATTTGTTGAGAAATTGGGATGTACTCGAGTGGTCAGGTCTAAATTATATCCATATGTCATTTTGTCACGATGAGTGAGCTAGAGGCAGACCGCGGTGCGCGTGGACCTGGTTTCCGTGCGTATGCTCGCAACGTAAAATTTCTCTCTGTGTGTATCAAAATTTTCGGCATTGCGGGAAAAGATTGTCTGGCTGACTGATGTGAGCACATCGTTGCAACTTGCGAATCATGAGTGCGGGAGAGCGATGAAAAGACTTGTCCGACTGACTGAGCACATCATCGCAACTTGCGAATCGTATTTGTGAAAGAGACAAGTCTGCTCGCATTGCCTGTCTGACTAAGCACAACGTTGCGTCGCAGCTGCCAGAGATCTCTCGAACGGCCAGCTCGCCAAACTTGGTAGAAAATGATCAAAGTGAAAAAACTGATTTGTTGGTTGGTTGGTTGATTGGATGGATGAATGGATGGATACGTACAAAAAGTAAAGAGAAAAAGGCGAAAGTGTGGTGGTCACCTTCGGCAAGTTTAGTCGGAAAAGTAGGCCTTGCAGGAAGGCTCCGAAGCCTGGAAGCAAGCCATGCGAGTGCACACAAGCTCCGCGCCAACTTCGTTGCGGGTGCACGTGTTGCAGCCATCAAACCACTGGCGGCAATCATCCGGAGCGGAGACAGAGGTCTTCTTTACGGTCCGCATAGGCTGGGAGACGAGCGGCTTGGGACGAATCATCATGCCCGGAGCAGGCTTGACAATCTCGGGCGTGTCGAATTCGTCATCGCGGGCGGAGTCGTCAATATCGACGGCCACAATGTCCTCGTCCGACGCGTCGAGCTTGGCCATCTCAGTCTCATCAAAGGTTTCGCGGCACGAGCTCGGCGAGGCGCTTCCATGGCACATCATGCGAGTGCAAGCAAGCTGCGCACCGGGAAGAGCGCGGCGGCACGTGTTGCAGCCGGTAAACCACGTCTTGCAGTTCCGCGGCGCGTCCATGTCCTCCTTGGCGGCAGAACCAATCTTGAAGACGCCCGGCTTGGAAGAGATGAAGCCGGGCTTGGCCATGTGTGTGACGGAGGCAGCGTTGGAACCAGCAAAACCGATCTTGCAGTACGCCTTTCCGGGGCGCTCGCACAGCCGCTCCGTGCACGCAAAGGGCGCATCGCGCGAGGCGCGCGCGCACGTGTTGCAGCCATCGTAGTAGACCTTGCAGTCCTCGCGTTTGTCACGCGCGGGGCCGTTGTCGTACACAAAGGTGGGCTTGACCGTCTTCATGCCGTCGTTTCCGCCACGCAGCTGCTTCATGCACCCAGAGACCGCGCCGTCGAAGGCGGTCTCGAGGGCGGCCGAGACGACGAAGACGACGCACGCGATGATGAGCACGCGCAGCACGCGGCGGCCGCACGAGGACGCGCCGCGGATCTCGCTCGCGCGGAACTCCTCGCCGCCGTCCTCCGGCGCATTCTTGAGCGGCTCGTACGTCACGGGGTTCTGCTCCATGGTCGCGGCGGTCTCCTCGTCGCGCCTCGTTCGTCGCGTCTTTGTCGCTCCGCGCGCAAAAGCGCAAGAGCGAGCGGGCGCGCGGGCGCGCGGGCGGGGAGGGCGGCGGGGAGGGGGGCGTGCGGCTTCGGCGTGCGGCGTGCGGCTTCGGCTTCGGCTGCGGCGCGGCGCGATCGGGTCTGCTGCTCCGGGCAGAGTCGCGCGCCCGCGTTCGTTCGGAGGCGGCCGGTCAGACGCCTGCTTGGAAGTTGTTGTAGAACCGTACAGAACGGCCGGGCGAGAGAGCGAGCTGGAACCGAAGGGGAACGAATGCGGAACGGTGTGCCTCCTCGCTGGCTGCCATGGCTGATGATGATTTGGGACGGGACTTGGGAGGGGAAGAAGAGACTTTTTACTCTAGGCTAGGCTGCGCTCATCTGTGGCGACGAGATGCGATGCAAAATGGTAGCGCCGTTGCGGCAGGAAAGCAAGGTTGATGGCTATGGCGGTGTGGAGGGCAGCTCAGTATTGTTTGGTATAGTTCAAAGAAGATCTTCATGTCATGACGCGCGAGGTAGGCCTACAGCAAAATTAACTGCACGATGAACACCCTGAAGTTGACTTTGCATGTGTATGTAAACCAATTCTTGAAGAAGTCAAGGTATAAATATAGAACTCTCGTAGATTCTGCCACGCATTCTCCCCAATAGTATACTGTTCTGTCAAAGAAATGAAACAAAGGATTGTGCATGTGGGCATGTGTTTTCTCTTCGTTGACGAATAAGCAACGGGTCGAAAGAGTTTTGTGAGAATGCACATTCTTCTTCTTTGATCAAGTTATGCTTTCGTGTCAAATGTTTTGATACTGATGGACACCTTCATTGCAGGTGTGGCGCCTGGCAACTCAAAATACATCAATCGACCTGTATGTAGTGCTCTGGATGAAGAACCGATCGGCATACTTTGCCAGGCTCCTCGATAGTAACGCCACAGCTCAGAGGGCTCGAGCCCGGAAGCGCGCAGGCTGGCTGTTCATAACACTGGCGGGTTCACATCCCGATTCGGAACAAGGTGAGAAAGCTCAAGAATGAAAGCAAGCGGGAGAAACGAGCAAAGCTCAAACCAGAGTGGTCATGGAGACGGCTGCGCAGCGAGCGTGAGCGCGGCGCCATGCCGCTATCAGAGGCCGGGTTCACGCGGCTCAAGAAACTGGTGCGCAAGGCCACCAAGGCCGGCGCAGTGGGCATCGATGTCATCGACGGTCTGGCGCTGGACGAAGAAGTCCTGCGCGACACGCTCGTTCTCGTCCGCAGTGGCGGGGCCTCGGCGGCGCGCACGGCGAGCGACCTCGTGCGGCGCGTGCTGGAAAGCGAGAACGCCAAGCTCCGCTATCGCGGCCTGCTGCTCGCAGATGAGCTGTTCCTGCGATCCAAGGCATTTCGCTCGCGGCTCTGCACAGACATTCGCGGCTTCGTGCGCAGCGTCATGCGGATTCCGGGCCTTTCCGAGCTCCCGCCCCCAGAAAAGGCGCAGGTCTTGCTGCACCGCACGGCGCTCTTTAGGATTCTGCCCAATTGGCGCAAGCACTTTGCGCGCGAACAGCCATCGCTCACGTTGGTGATGCAGTTTATTGACGCCAAATTAGGCCGCATTGGACGCGTGCTTGGCGGACGTCATGAGCAGGAGGCGCGTCGTCGCCGCGAGCGCTCTCGCAGACTGCGGCGTGCTCAGTTCGAGACCGTCTGTGACGAAATGAGCGCGCAGAGCGGCAGCGAGCTCTTTTCAAGCATGGAAGGAACACTTTATGCACTCACGTCGGCGCTCGATCTGCTCGACGCGCGCTTTGATGCGCTCACGGAGCAGTTCCGCGCAGAAACCGGGCGCGGCGCCACAAGTGCATCAACAAATGCCCTTTCAGAACACTCCAATCGCGATCAGACCCAGACAGAGAATTCAAACAGTGTCGCTGCATCAACGTCAGCTTCTGCCATCAATGCCAACGACGATGATGACGAGGACGAGGACGAGGATGATGACTTCTTTGACGTCGACTGGTCTGGTGTGGAGCCTCCCGCGCTCGCGCCTGCGCCCTCGCACGCGCCCGCAACAACCGGCGCAAACGCGCAGGGGTCATCGTCGCCCGAAGTCGACGATGATCTGGAAGAGTGGGCATCCTTTCATCACGATGCCCGAGAGCGCGAGGCACATCGCGCACGAGAAAACAAGCTCGTCGAACATCTTGATCCAAACTTCCGCCTCGAAGTCAACATGCGTCCGGCCCCGACAAAGGCAGACGTAGTTGCCGAGAGTGACTTGGGGCCTGTCGTGGCAAGCTTCCGCGAGGCTCTACATGAGGCCGTCCGCACGCACAGTCACCAACTTGAGCGCTGGATCCAAGTTCTTACGCGCGCAGAGCTCGGAGAATCCACTTCGCGCATGCGGCGAGGCGACCTCTTGCGCGTTGCCTTAGACATGAAGCGTGGCTTCAAGGACGCCAAGGAGCGCGGCGAGGCTTTCGGAATCCATGTCGACATCGACACTAATGTCGTTGAGGACACAGACTTTCTGGGCCTTCTCGAAGGCGGAACTGTAGGGGACTTTGTCGATGCTCGGACCAAGGAGGCGAAGGCACTTGCCAAGAAGCGCCGGAGAGACGCCGCAGCTGCAGGCACGTCTTCTTCGGCTCACCGTGCAAAAGATGAAGAGATATCTGGTTTGTCAGCCAAGTCAGAAGAAGTCCCGTCTTCGAGTCGACGTGCAATCATCAATCCATTTGCTCGCCCTCGCAAGCGGGCGAAGCCGAAGCCATAGGAATGTTTGTAACTTATCCAGAATTTTTTTGGTACATTACTGACAATGTCAAGCAATAGGTGTCCCAACGCAATGTGCGTATTTGGATCAGATCAAGCAGCGAGCGAACAAGCATGACTTTCGTGCCTACTGATTTACTTTCAACGCTGCAAGAAAACCCCCATCAAAACAGATAAACAAGCTGCTTCACGGTGTTTTTGAGAACTGGCACATAATTGACTTGTTCTGTGTGAAGCAAAGCCCAACGCAATGTACGCATTTGGAACAGACCAAGTAGCAAGTGAGCAAGCATGACTTCCGCGCCCACTGGCTCATCTTCGAAGCTGCAAGAAAAAACCACCAAAACAGATAAATAAGCTGCTTCATGGTGTTCTTAAAAACTAGCATGCCTTTCCACAAAGGGACGAAAGAAGCGCCCTCTTCTCTCGCCGCTTGACGACGGCCGAGCGCAGCGCGCGTCAATTCATAAGTCCTTTGACGCCGTCGTAAAGAGACTGCGCGCCGCCCCAGCAGCCCACCGCAATGATACAGATATTCAGCACGACGCGCGGCCACGACTGTGCGCTCCAACCACCATGTAAGCGCATGTTCATGATCGGCGGCAAGATGAAGGCAATGACGGCAGTAAATGCACCACCTACCGTGGAAATCATGGCAAACTTGTCACCGGCCAACCAAGCGAGCACGCCAGTGGCAAGAACAAGCACGGTGCGCGAAATGATTTGCGAAGTTGTGAGCGCCGAGGTCCCGTCGTCGTCATCGCTCTCCGCTGAGCTTTGCGACTCTTGTGAGCTAATGGACTCGATCAACTTGGAGCGCTCCGTGGGGTCCATGCGGGTGGAGTGACCGATGCGCGCGACCTTGAAGCCAAGACCTGGCTTGTATGTCTCAGATTCGAGTTTGAACGTTTGCTCGACCATTTGATGGACGGGAAAAAAACTCAGAGGGAAATTACAGCAAAGCATGGCTGACATGAGTGTCTGGATCAAATAACCGAGCACGCTGTGCGAGGCAGTGAGATTCGTAAAGATAATCTGCTCGGTGTCCTTGCCAAAGCACGCATAGGAATAGACGGCGACAAAGAGGTAGAGGAGGATGGCTGCTGCGTAGGCGGCATTGACGATCTCCTCAAACTTTTTGCGTCCCTTGGTGGAAGCCGTGCTATAGATACCGAGCGACTCGGCGGGGGCCGCGAGCGTAAAGCACGTGACGCCAAAGGCCATGACGATGCCGTTGCCGGTCTCAAAGGCATGAACGTTGGCAAGCGTGGGCGGCGCGTACCAGGCGCTGAAAACGACAATGAAGCCAAGCGAGACCATGAAGATGATGTTGCCAAACTTGGAGGTGTTTTGCAGGAAGGATGGATCCGGGGCCATGGCGAGCCCAACTTGAATGGCGACAAGGACAAGCAAGAGGACGTTGCGCACAAGCACGTGGTGCGGGCCGTCGCGATCCTCCCCGTAAATGAGGTAGCCAAGCATGGGCGAGAGCGTCGTGTCGAAAAAGACAAAGTACGTGGCCACTGCACAGAATTGCGCTGCAAAGATGCTCACAGACACAATCCACGCCCATTTCCCAAGTGCGACATCTGCGACCTGCGTAAAACCAATCTCGGACCGCTTGAGGTTGTCGAGTTCTGTGCGGCGCCTGTACTCTTCAGATGCACTGCCGGCGCTCTTGATGAGCTGCTTGGTGGTCTCGACGCTAAAGGCGGCCACCACGAGGACGACGATCGAGCCTCCGANGTAAAGCACGTGACGCCAAAGGCCATGACGATGCCGTTGCCGGTCTCAAAGGCATGAACGTTGGCAAGCGTGGGCGGCGCGTACCAGGCGCTGAAAACGACAATGAAGCCAAGCGAGACCATGAAGATGATGTTGCCAAACTTGGAGGTGTTTTGCAGGAAGGATGGATCCGGGGCCATGGCGAGCCCAACTTGAATGGCGACAAGGACAAGCAAGAGGACGTTGCGCACAAGCACGTGGTGCGGGCCGTCGCGATCCTCCCCGTAAATGAGGTAGCCAAGCATGGGCGAGAGCGTCGTGTCGAAAAAGACAAAGTACGTGGCCACTGCACAGAATTGCGCTGCAAAGATGCTCACAGACACAATCCACGCCCATTTCCCAAGTGCGACATCTGCGACCTGCGTAAAACCAATCTCGGACCGCTTGAGGTTGTCGAGTTCTGTGCGGCGCCTGTACTCTTCAGATGCACTGCCGGCGCTCTTGATGAGCTGCTTGGTGGTCTCGACGCTAAAGGCGGCCACCACGAGGACGACGATCGAGCCTCCGAGGACGCCCGCCTCCCGCATGGCGTACGGCAGCGCGAATGCGCCGGATCCAACGACGGACTTGAACATGAGTCCGAACTCGGGGGTCTTGTACTTTTTCAGGCCCATTTTCCCCATGGCGGAACTCGCCAAAGCGCGCTTATTTTGTTATGCCTCTGCTGTGTCTCCGACCTTCTCTCGTCGACCCTCGTCTCCTCCCCTCGCTCGGCTTCGAGGTTTACCCCCTCGCGCCGCGCGCCCGAGTCTCAACGAGGCTCACCTCCCGTTGCGGTAGGTGCCTGGCGACCAGCTAGCTAGCTTGCCTATTAGCTACGCTATCCCGTCCGTCTTGATCAGACTCTCAGCAGCAGCAGCAGCAGCAGCCGCAGCTAGCTAGCTAGCTAGCTAGCCAGCCAGTCAGCGAGCTCCCGGGGTCCCTCGATCTTGCAGTCGCCGTCGCTGTCGTCGTCGCCGTCGCTCGCGCTTGTGCTCGGCCGCTCTGGGGACTCGGACGCGGAGCCTCGGACTCGGCCGGGACGCGCGGCCGCTGTCCCCGGTCAGGTTTGACGGGTCTTCGCCTGCCGGCGAGGTTAGGTTTGCGGGGCGGGAGTCCGGCGCCGGGCCGCGCCGGAAGAGGGAGAACCCTGACGGCGCGCATGTATGTATAGTATGTATATGTATCGTAGAAGAAGGAAGGAAGTGTCCGTTGAGTTGCTTGGTTGCTGTTCTGCTGGCTGGATGGTTGTTTTTATCTGTCATGGAGAGCGAGCTCTGGCGGGGGAAAAGGGAAAAGACGCGTGGTGGTGATCATGATGATGAAGACTGGACAACTTGGAGAGGTGGGGAAAGATTACGTGAGTGATTGAGTGGATAAATTGCGAGAAATTCTTGCTCTCGTTGCTTCATCTTCAGAACCACCCAGAGAACAGAATAGATGCTTGGGTAGGCTATTGGTGCAAGCCAAAATCTTCGGGATTCATTTTTTTCCTTCCTCGAGTCCTAGCCTCCCCAAGCCAAAAATTTCCCGCTCGTCCCGAGTCAAGATCTTCGGCCTCGCTCCTTTCTCTTGCGCATTTTTCTCCTCCTTCCTTCCCTTTACTCGCTCGCTCGCTGGCTCGCTGGCTGGTTGTCTAGCTTCGCCCAGCCAGCCCGACCTCTCTCTGCGATGACCACGACAAGCACCCAGCCGCCAAAGAAAGAACCAATGCCCGCCGCATCCCGCCCACGCTGCTCGAGCTTCCTTCGCCAACTCATTCCAACGTCAACCCTCGAGCCGAGCCTGCCGCGATCACTGGCGACCCAAGGCCGGCCGCCCGCCCCCTCCTCTAACCACCGGGCCCGCTGCTGCAGTGCGGGCGGCGCATAGCCCACTTGCGGCGGCGGCGCGGCCACTTGCGGCGGCGCGCATAGCGCACTTGCGGCGGCGCGCATAGCCCACTTGCGGCGGCGGGTGGGTGGTCGTGGATCGCGCGGCGGCAAAGAGGGCAGCAGCGCACGCACGCACGCGGCGCGCGAGCACGGCCGGCGAGCGAGCGCGCAGAGCGGCAGCGAGCGGGCGGCGAGCGGCGAGCGGCGGAGCGTGCGCGCCAGGCAGCGGAGCGCGGGCGAGCGGCGAGCGAGCGAGCGAGCGAGCGCGAGCATCATGGCGAGCCAGACCGGAGAGGATGCCGCCGTGGCGGCCAACGAAGACCCGCGCGTGCGGTATGACCTGACGGCCAAGCTGGCGGGCAACATGGACCTGCACATGCTGTTCCCCATCATCGTGTGGCTGCAGGAGCAGGACTTTTACGACAAGGTCGAGCTCGTGGAGGCGACCCTGCAGTATCTGAGCGCGACGCGCATGTCTGACTACTATCTGGAGGTGGCCGAGGAGAACCCCGAGGCCAGCGCAGAAGCAGCCGAGGACATGAAGGTCAAGCACGACGAGACCGTCCAGTTGATAGACGAGCTCGAGGAGGGCTGCGGAGAGCTCCTCCGCATCCTCCGCGACGAGGAGGCGCTCCAGGAGCTCGTCTCGGCCGGCAACTTCAACCTCCAGTACCTGCGCGACGAGATGGGCGTCACGGAGGAGATGGTCGACGCCTTTTACAGCTACGGCAAGGTCCTCTACGAGGTCGGCAACTACCAGGGATCCGTCTACGTGCTCTCGTACTTTCGCGAGCTCGCCGGCGAGCACGAGCTGGCCATCAAGGCCCTCTGGGGCAAGCTGTGCGGTGAGATGCTCACGCTGAGCACGCGCGAGAGCGTTGTGACCGCGCTCAAGGACCTCCTCGCCCTGCAGACCCACATCGACTCTTCAGCCGACACCCAGGGCGCCGCCGGCGCCCAGGACCTCACGGCCACCCAGCACCTCGAGTTGCTTGCCTTCCGATCATGGCTTCTCACCTGGAGTCTCTTTATTTTCTTCAAGAACCCGGTCGAGGCCGACGAGGAGGACACCCCGGACGTCGGCTCCGAGTACCCGCCGGCCGAGGAGATGCCGGAATACCTGCTTCTGCAAATGCTCGACTTTTTCATGGGCCAGAAGCACCTCAACGCCATGCAGACCAACTGCCCCTGGCTGCTGCGCTATGTCTGCGTCGCCATGGTCTGCACTGCCAAGAAGAGCCGCAAGTACAAGGGCTGGCTCATCAACGTCGTGCAGCAGGAGGCCTACGAGTTTAGCGATCCCATCACCCGCTTTATCACGGCGCTCTACATTGAATACGACTTTGAAAAGGCCAACGCCTGCCTCAAGGAGTCTATTCCCGTCCTCCAGAGCGACTTCTTCCTTCACCCCTTTGCGCAGCAGTTCGTCGACGCCGCCCGTCTCGCCATCATCGAGTCTGTCTGCCGCATTCACACCAAGCTCGACACCAACACGCTCGCTTCCAGCATCGACCTCGATGCCTCCATGGATTCTGAGCAGTGGATTGTCGACCTTATTCGCGACATCAAGCTCGACGCCAAGCTCGACTCCGAGCAGCATTGCATCGTCATGAGCTCTCATGTTCCGGAGATCCACCAGATGGTTATTGACAAGACCAAGGACCTGGCCTACCGCACCTTTCAGCTCACCAATGAGGTGCAGCAGTTGGCAAACCAGAAGGAGCAGCAGCAGTAGTAGCGCCACCGGCGCGTGCCTGAAGGGCCGGCGGCGATCTGGTTGGCCCGCCCGCCGCCGCGTGGAGGAAGTTGGACGATCGCAACCACGTAGCTTCGCTTCGCTCGCTAGCTCGTCGACCTTTTCACTTGAATCAAATGACCGACTGACTGGCTGATTGACGGGCTTTTTCTGTTCGCGGTTTGAAGCGGCAAGATTGAATCGAATTCCACAGCTCCGCTGTTTCTTTCTTCACCTCAACTCTTCCTTATCGCCTCATCGTAAACCGTCCATGTCTCTGACAATCACCTCCCACACCCATCATCATCAATAACAACAGCAACATCATTACCACCGCCAAAACATACCGCTTTTACTCTTTTCCGTCGGGGATGCCATGCCGCGTATTCTTTTCCCGCCTCTGCAAAACATCCCTTCCCCATCCCGCAGAGCTGTTCTTTTCAGTATGAAGAGGATTTGTTCTGCGTTTCGATATTCTCCGAAAAGTAACACTTTTATCCAAAAAAAAAAAAGAAAAAAGATGAACCCTCTTTCGATCCTTCTCGATTCGACACGACATTACAGATTCGACAGACGCACGCTCGCAAATCGAAGAGGCCAAGAAATAAAGGGCAAACGCAATCGAGTGAGAGTGTATCTGTGAGCGTAGAGCGCTCGTCTTGCTCAGCCCGGCATGGTCGTTTGCTCGTGCCCATTCGTGCAAGTTGAAACGTAAAGTGCGCTTGCCTACAGCATGCAAATCGCGCAAAAATCCTCCAAGCGAAAGGATACATCAGTATAAAAGTGCTGTGAATTCAGGTGCGTCCGTGCAAGGAGGCTAAATGTACGCAATCCTTGGTGACCTGCTCCAACGCGAGAACGAGGCGACCACGATCGAGTTCAAAAGCCTGTACAAGCTGCTTGACAAGCGCGTCCTCGCGCGCTTTGGCACGCTCAACGTCTCGCTTGCGTGCGCTCTGTACCGAGTCCAACTCGGCACGAAGGCGCGAAAGCTCGGCTCGCAACACAGAGTTGTCGCTCTCAAGATCCACGACTTGCGCCTCGAACTCCCAAATGCGTTCTCGCATCTCTGCGTCGCGCGTGCGTGCCGCATTCAGCTTGCGCTGATACGAAGCCTCAATATTTGCAATCTCGGACATGACGTGTGCGCTCTCAGAGAATTCCTCCCGCAGCTTGGCCTTTTCCTCGTCTTGAATGGCCTTGCGCAGTTCGGCATCCTCCTCAAGAATGCGAGTCTGCGCCTCGAGCTCGGCCTTTTGCTCGAGCTGCTCTTCCTGATTGCACCGGAGGCGCTCTTTCATGTCTTTAATGTCCGTGCGCTGCGCAATAAGTCGATCGCGATTCTCCTCAATGGCAGCAAAGAGCTCTTGGATGCGCGCCTCGTCCCGCTCCGCCTCAGGCGTCGCCATCGTCGCCTGATACTCGGCCATGTCCTTTTCAAGCGCTGATTTGGTCTCGTTGTACTCGGCCTTGGTCTGCTTGAGGGCCTTGGAAAGACCTGCTTTCTCCGTATCAAGCTCGCGCAGACGCTTCATGAGCGCCACCTTTTCGTCCTTTACGTTTTGCATAATATCACGAACCACATTTTCGTTCTTGAGTGTCTTGTCGCGTTCCTCTTCAAAGGCTGCCGAGAGTTTTTGCACCTCGTCCCATTGTCTCTTTTTGGTCTCCTCGAGCATGGCGATCTTTTCTCGCATCTCGCGCATTTGCTCGTCCTCGGCGTCCGCTGCACGCGGGCTTAAATCTCCAGCGGCCAGCAGGCTCGAGGGATCGGCGACGCGATTTCGTTCCAGCTCAGCCATTTGTGCTCGGAGACGCTCCACCTCCTCACGAAGCTCGCGAATCATGCGCTGGCTGACGTCCTCGTTACGAACCGTCTTGTTCTGAATCTTGCTCGCTCGCGATGCGTACTGCAGGGTTGACAAGGTTTCGCCATAGTTGTTATCTGCAGGGCTGATCGCCGCCACCATGACCGTTCGCGCGTTTCCACCCAAGGCCTGCTGGAGCACGCGAGTCAACTTGGAATTTCGGTACGGAATGTGACCTTTACCACCCTCAGCGAGCATGTTAATGACTTGACCCAGCGTCGACAAACTCAGGTTGATTGCGGCACCCTCTTTTAACCGAGAACCCGCGGCGCCTGTTTTTGCAGCACGCTCTGATCCCGCCAGATCAACGAGATTGATGCTCGCGTTCAACGTCGTCTCACGCGTTATCTTTTCGTCACCGTTTTCAATTTCCTCTACTTTGCGCTGCTTGATGGTCACGATAAAGCAGCAATGCGACCGAGAAGAACGCTCGTTCATTTGCGTAGCAGCCACTTGCTTGACGGCGTTTCCCTGGTCTAGCAGCTTTGCAATGCCCTCGGCGTTTTCCACGACCAGCTCGGCAAGGTGTTCCACATAGATTCCTAATTTGGGATGCTCGCGAATCTTGAGTTGCTTGTCGCTAGGGTTCAGGAGATCGCGAATTACCTCGTTATAAATTTCGAGATACGAGGCCGTCACGAGCGACTCGCCTCCATCGGCCTCGGTCTTGGCGGCCAAGAGGTCAAAGATTTCGCGGTTAAGCATGGGCACAATACCGATATCATCCCCGCTGCCCTGCATCGTGTGCGTTTTTCCTGACCCCGTTTGTCCATAGGCAAAGATAACGCCATTGAAGCCATCAATGGCAGCTGTCACAATCGGCCGCGCTAGTTCTTCATAGACTTGCTTTTGCGATGTGTCGTACCAGTACGAATGGTCGAAAGGAAAGAGTTTCTCCTTGCCGTTCTCGTCCCAGATCTTGGTGATTATGCCTTCCATTGAAACGCACTCGCTACAGCCCAGCGTGCGCTCGCGCGAGTTAAGCGGCCTCGCGCGAACGGCAACGCGCACGTTGACATTGTCTTCCGACGCTGGCGTCGCCATTGTCTCTGTCTCGCCACGAGCCTAGGCCCCCTTGTGCGTTGGCGGGTTGGGGAGACGGAAACTAAAGCGGAAACTTAAAGCGAAGCGGTCGCGTCACGCCTCCCTCTACTTCTCTAACTTCAGCTTTGGCTTCACCCTTCGCCGCGCTGCGCCGCGCCGCGCCGGCCCTGTCCCTGGCCCTCAGTCTCCACCTTTAGAAATTGCTCACCGTCGAGTTGTCCGTGGGCCAACCTGCCGCTGCCCGCTGCATCATCGTCATTCATGTGTCCGTTCGATGGGACAACAACACGCAGCTGGTCCTAATGGCTAGCGAGTCCCACCATCGTTTTTCTTGTGTATGTGTTTTTATTATTATTATTCATTTGGTTTTCTTCTCCTTCAGGCGAAAGCTGTTATACTGTCAGTCCGTCAAACGGTCGGTTTCTTTGGGCAAGAGCGAGCTTGAGTCCGTGATCCTTGGCAGGTAGAGAAAGACCAATCATTGTTGCTGGAGCGAGACATCAAAAATTGACGAATGTGACACGATTGCGGCGGTATCAAAAGGCGATTATGCTGCCGAAGCGAAACAGGCAGCTGCCAACAAAACAAACGAGTAACTTATTGGGTCATAGTATAAATGTGAATGGAAAGAAAAAGATGGAACCCTGTGAAACAATCTTTTGCCCGTGGTAAATCAAGCCCCGAGTAAATTACGAAGATGCGATGGAGTTGCGCATCGGGCGAAGTCTGCCATCTGATGCTCGGCGCTTTTGCGAGAGGTGCGAAGCTTGTGAAGTGGATGTGATGTCTTCCTCGCAAACCGAACTGTCAATGCCGAGATCCTCACTCTTGTGCGAAGAAACTGGGGGAACGGAGGAAGTCGATGCAAGGACAGTTCCCTGCGCCTGATCACCCTGCGAGCCATCTTGCTTGGTCTGGTTCTCGCCGACCTCATTGTCAACTTCCGCTTCTCCTTGTTCAGACTCGCTCGCCTCTTCTTCATCATACTCAGGTGAAGGTGAAGTTTCCGGTCTCTTTTTGGCAGTTGGCAAACCAAGGTAATGGTCAAAGTCTGACTCGAGGCGTTCGAGTTGTTCCAACGAGGTGGCAACGAGTCGAAGCATGCGTGCAATGAGAGATGTTCGCCCGCCTGCCTTGCGCGTTTGTTGCAGCAGGGGGTCGAGAACGACAAGAGCGTCCTCATATTGGCCAAGCTCCACGAGCGCCTCGGCTTGAATCTCCAGCTCGTCATTTTCCAGCTCAACGAGAGTTGCCGCGCGCTCAAGCAGCTCGAGAACCTTCTTCCAATCGTGCTTCTCGCGTGCAAGATATGCCAAGCGACCAAGGACAAAGCGCTCGAGTTTGATCACCGATGAAACCTGCTCGTCTGGGACTTCCTCTTCACTCTCGTGGTCAACTTCCTCGTGGAGGGCCTCAATGAGTTCGAGAGAGCGAGACAAATGTTTGCCCGCGCGCTCCTTCAAAGCTGGTGCGCCCTGCATGAATTCACTGCCCAAGAGAGCAATATGAGCAGCATGCGAATGAGCGCGAGCTGCGGGCTCGTGCGCTTCTGTGGCCTCAAAAGTGGCAATTGCGGATTCGCAAAAGGTGAGCGCCTCCTCGACGAGGGGGCGCGTCCAGGTGTCGGCGTTGCGGGTTTCAAGTACATACTCAACGTAGGAAAGCTGGGTCGAAGCGGATGCGACGCCCTGCATCATCGCCGGATTCTTCGTCACGATAGCGAGAAACTTGTGCTGGTACTGACGCAACTTCTCTTGTGACGCAGAAGATGCCTCAGGGTATTTGCAGCGGTCCTCGAGAACGTTAATGACCAGTAGCAATGCCTGCAGGTAATCTTGATAAAAGCTCTCGTCGAGGTCACCGCCCGCAGAGGTCTTGAAGGCTTCAAACTCGGCGACTGCGTTCATCGCCGAGTCAAAGCCCGCATCGACATCGCCTACATCGTCGAAAAGGCAATGACCCAGACGGAGAAGGGTTTGCGCCAAGTCGAGATGGCTGCCTTGCTCCTTGTAGCCAGTCACCAGCTCACGCAAGGCTTGCGCAAAGTCGTCGATCTGGCCCAAGGCTTGTGCCGCGGTAGCGGTATCCTGAAGAAATGGCTCTGCGTCCTTGCGCTGACGCTGCTCGAGTCGGAGCGCCACGGCCATTTGTAAAAGAGGGAGGGCGTCCGCATAGCTCTCCATGGCAAAGTAAGCCTGTGCCAGTGTGTCAACGGCCCGCCTCCAAAGCACGAGATCGACTCTTGTCTCATGCGCGCCCTTGATTGTGTCAATTGCCGGTTGAAGAACCTGAATGGCATCTTCGAGGTGGCCAAGGCGAAAGTGCGCGTAGCCGAGATCGACGCTTGCCTCAAACAGCTCGACGAGGTCCTCGAGAGGGCTCTTGTCCCACAGCTCTTTGAAGCTCGCTAGCGCGGAAGCGGCATGCGGGACGACCTCTGCGAAGAGAGCGCGATCTACATAGTACGAGGCGATGCGAAGCTGGATTCGCGCCAGAGATCGGTCGTCCGGGCCACGATCCTTGCGGCGAGTCGAGAGTCGTTCAGCCGCAACGCCCTCGTCATGAACGGCACGCAGAGTGGCCTCACAGTATTCAAAAGCCTGTTCGGGGTCCTCGGTCTGGAGACCAAGAGAAGTGAGAATGCTCGCTCGGGAGAGGGAGTTGGCCTCCGCAATCGCCAAGGCATCCCGAAGACGAGCGAGGGCCTTGGTGGGATTGCCGAGGTCAAAGTAGAGTTCAGCAAGGTCCATGAGGACACCAACGAGGAACTCGTGATCTTCGCAGGCCTTTTGCAAGGAATAGATTTTCTCGAGGCGAGCGGCCGCGTCCTTGAGCCTGTTGAGACCTCGAAGTGCATCCGTTGTCTTGCGCACAAGACGCGAGACGGGAAGGCTTTTCGTGCCGTGGAGCTTGGATCGAATGACGACGGCCTCCTCGGCGGTAGAAAGCGCCTCTGTAAACTCGCCCTTAGCCAAGTGCACGTCCGATGTGTAGCTGAGGGCGTCGGCGCAAAGGTCACCCTGTTCGATTTTGCGAATCTGCAAAACGGAGAGACTGGCGCCGTCGGGGGATGTCTTGCGCTTGGAGGCATCGGCGATCTGGTGCATGGTGGCCTCCAGCGCTTTGCGCGCCACATCATGCGCAGAATTCAAGAGCTTGAAGGCATCTTCGAGCAAGGCTTCATCCCGGATCCAAATTGCCGCCAGGGCAATTGCTGTGGTGGCCTCGGCCTGGAGCTGCTCGGCGTCTCTTGCGAACTCGAGGTGTTCTGCATAAAGTGAGGCTGCCTCTTCGTTATGTTCAAGCGTCTCCTCAATGTGGGCGAGCTCGAGCACTGACTCTGCGACACAGGGCATGATCGACTTACGAGTACTGGCGTTCAGAGGAGGAAGGTTCGATCGCTGCCATTTGCGGCGAATACGTAGCGCCGCGAGCATGTGCTTGCGTGCCGCCTCGGGGTCGCCGAGGCGCTGCAAGAGCGACCCGATGGCATGGTGGCTTTCTCCCGTGGCGAGAGAGGCCTCTCCGAGGCGCGATTGGCGGGCCTCGAGAATAATTTGATGTGCTGCCAGCGCGTCTTCGGGCCGGGCGTCGCGCATCATCTCGGCAATCCAGAACTTTGTGGCGAGGATCTCCGGATGCTGGTCATCGAGCGAAGCCTGCATGATGCTCAAGGCTTTGTCAAAGCGGTCGACGGCGGGCTCGAGCTTTTTCTGCGCGACGCAGACCCGACCCATGAGAGAGTGTACTCTGGCCATGCAGGGATGCTGCGACATTTGACGCTGACGCGCGATACGCGCGGCATCGCGACAGCGCAGGAGGGCGCGACCAGGTAGGTCGAGATCGAGGAGGATGGCTGCCTTTTGAAGCTGGGTTGTCATGAGCGCAGGGTGCAGGTAGCCGAGTTGCTGGAGTTGCATTGTTTGCACTTGCTGCAACTCGGAAAGAGCGAGGTCGAGCTGGTTCTCGGCAACATGAACAATTGCAAGATTGCGCAGACCGTCGGCAACGAGAGTTTGTACGCCAAGCTCTTGACCTTCAAATGCGCGAATAATGTCCAGTGCCTGCATGGTGGCGGTGAGCATGTCCCCAAAGCGATCGACCGAGCCAAGCGCAAGACCAAGGACGAGAAGACTGTGCGCGACAGGAATGGTGCGTTTGCCAAAGAGCTCGCGGCGCGCAAGAACGGCACTCTGGGCGTTTTCCAGCGCTTCTTGGTACTTGCCGAGATCCAGGCGCACGAGAGCCATTTCGTGCTGAATGCGAGCGCGTTGATTCCCGATGGTGCGACCCGCGAGGAAAAAGCTTTCATCGAAATCAGGGTGCGCTCGACGTGTTGAACCGCGCTGTGCTTTGTTCTTTTGCGAGAGGGACGCGGACGCTCTGGAGGAGGCCTCCTCGATGGCTTCCGGGTGATTGATCGTCTCGAGGGCCTCTTCGAGGAAATCGTGGGCGCGGTCGATGGTACCGAACTCGTTGAGCATGCGCGCGCCAACGCTGAGGAGGTCTGCAAACATTTGACGCTCCTCGAGGGAGGCTACCTTTGGCCGCGCGGCATCGATATTGCGCAAGAGATCGCGGAGCAGCCAGTCTTGCATCCAAATGAGGATGGCGGCCTCGAGGGTCTCGAAGCCGCCGTCAAGTTTTTCGATTTCAATATGAAGCTGTTCGGCTCGAGCAACAGAAAGTGCGGCACGTGCACGGGCCTGGTCTGCGCCAAAAAGTTGCTGCATCAGGCCATCAAAGTCGTCGGCGAGGAACATGATGTAGCGGTCGTACTCTTGTCGGGGCATGACAATGTCAAGGTTGCTGCGACGACCCTTGAGGTTCGAAATGGTGTAGAGCTCGCAGACGAATTCAATGTCGTGCAGAGCCTCGATCTGCTCCTCCCAGGACGCCATGTAAAGCAGGCAATCTCGAAAGCGCTGAAAGGCCTCGAGCAGGTCGGCATCAAAAAGCTGGGCGCGGCGGCGCTGTTCTGTACCATTGTCGGATCCAGCCTCGGTGGTCTCGTCGAGACGTCGTTGGGAAGCCGCGAGGGCCTCGTTAACGCTGACTCGCATTGTATTTGTGCGTCGATTGGAGAGTCGCTGTTTCGAAAGGCGTCCCCTGTTGGGTCCCGGGCCCAGGAAGCTCACTCTGCGGGCGGGTGATTTCACGACGAATTCCTCGTCGTCCGAGTCGACGGCTTCCTCGTCGCCGACTTCCGTTGTGGCGGGGCCAACAATCTTGCTGGCGGCAGCCGCGATAGCGGCACCACGGGCGTTGGCCTCTGCCAGGCGCTCGCGCAATGTTCGTTTCCGTTTGGGTCCACTTCGGGGCAAGATGGCGCCTTGTTCGAGCATGCGGCCCTCGACGCCAACATCAGCAAAAAGACTGAGCCAGACGCGGGTGTACTTGAGGTCATGGCCTCGTGCACGAAACTGAGCGGCCAGGGCACGCACAAGGTCGACGAGGTTGGTGCTGTACATATGACTGACGACGGAGCCCTCGTATGGGTCGCCAAGGTCTTCGGTGTCGAAGAGACAAGGACCTTGACGGCGGGTTCTGGCAGCACCGGTGCAATTACCATCATCGGGGTGACCTTTCATGACGAATTCGAGGAGGTCGGAGGTGGTCCAGTCGTGGCGGGCCTTGGGCACGAGCAGCTCCGTGTCGACGGCGAGGTCGCCGACGCCAGGCAGGTAGATATTGACGCGCGCGGAGATGCCGACGGCGCCGCGATACATGACTGTGGTTCCCTGCGTCACGAAGATTGCGAGCTCGCCACGTACGCGAAAGTTCTCGCGGAACTCATAGAGCTCAACATCAGGGGCCTCCTCTCCCTCGATAAGGCGGTCCACGTAGGCCTCAAGGGCCTCCATGGAAACGCCGCGAAAAAGTTTCTCCTCGTCGGAGAGCAGGTCATCTCCCTCGAGACCTACAAAGCGACTCTGTCCGCGTCCATGGCCGCCGCTACCTCCGGCTGTTCCTCCGCCACGGGTGGGTCGCTTTGGTTTGACAAAGGAGACGGAGCCGCGTACGCTGCGTAAGCTCTCGCGTACTTTCTTCATATTATACGAATCGTCGACGTCCTGTGAGCACGAGCGACGGAATGTACAGGTTGCGCGTCTGGGCTGCGCGTTTGTTACTTCTCGCCTGCACGAGCCCGAGCCTAAGCTCAAGTCCAAGCCAAATTACTGACAGAGCTCAGGAAAAGCAAAGCGAACTGCAGGTCGCGAGGTTTTACGACGCGTTGCGTTGCGTTGCGTTGCGTTGCGTTGCGACGTGTTGCGTTCCTCTGCGTCAAGCTTTGACAAGGCCAGCTGCTTGAGCTAGCTGATTGGCCGAGTCCAGTTCGCTGCGTCCGCCCGGGCGTCTCGAGGTCTCGGGGTCTCGAGCGAGACGCGCGTCAGTCGCCGGTCGCGTGCGTACGCGACCTTCCTCGTCTGCCGGGCTTCGCGCCCTGCCAGTCCTGCCTTGTTTTGCTTTGTTTTGTTTTATTTTGTTTTGTCCTGTCCTGTCCCGTCCTGGTTTCCGTTTGCTTTTCCACACGCGCGCTCTGGACGCACACGTCAAGTTCCGTGTGTCCCTGCTGCTCTAGCCTGGCTTGCCGGGCTTTGTCTGGCTGGTGGTCGGTCCTGCACGTGCTCTCGATCGCGGCGATGCCCCCGCGGACGCGCTGCGCGGCTCCCGCAGACCTCCCGAGGGCGCGTCCAGGCCTGCCGCGCGTAGAACCGCTCGCTGCGGTTCCCGGGCCGCGATCGTCCGCCGCCGTCCCTCCCGTCTGCAGCTGCACGCTCGCCGTCGCGATCGCGCGGGGCGCGAGGGTCTTGCTTGGCCCTCCCGGGCGTCTCGCCCGCGGCGTCCATTTTCCAGCCTCCCGGGTGCCGCGCAGCGTCCGTCGTTAACCTAGCTGTGGGCGAAAAGACGTCCCACAGCTGCGCTGTGGTAGCCTCGTGACGAGCCCCTTCATTCCTCATGCGGGGCGATGCGTCGTCCTGTTCAAAGCAGGCGGTCCCGCAGTACTGGCTGTGAAGACGCACAGAAAAGGGGGGAGGAAGCACCCGCCACTGCCGGACAGTGGTTAGGTCGCGTTTGGCGCGGCGACCATTCGCAGCAGCTGCAGCATCTGGCTGGCGGTTCACTCGTCGAGCAAGAACCGGGTTGTCGCGACGGGCAATCGGCCGGTCGCTCACCAATGGTGCGGAGAACTTTTTTCGAGGCGAGCAATCGAGCGAGCGTGCGCGCGAACGCGCCGCCCTGAGGGCGAAGAGCCGGAGGCGGCGGAGGAGCGGCGGTATGGACTATCATTTCAGAAAGCAAAAAGAGCTACTTGATACTGCAAAGCTGGGTGTGCGTAGCACACTTGGTTGCGCGGCGCCGAGAGGGGCTGTGGGAAGACAAGGGCTCTCAGGAAAGGCGGCCTCTGTGGCGCACGAGCTGCGCGCGTCGATCGACGGGCGCCAGCCAGCTTGACGATGTGCCAGAACGACTTACCTTTTACCGAACGAGGGCTCCCGGCGGGCGACGCGGACGGGAGACGTCGCGAGGGCTGCGCGGAGAACCGTGCCCGCCAACCCGAGCGGTCAGCAGCCGCAGCAGGGCGGTTGGTTGGCCGCGCCAGTGAGTGACCCGGGCGGCCAGCTACAAATTTTCGCGACATTGGTGGCTGGCTGCCATGGCCAGACGTCAACACCAACTTGACCTGGAGGGGAAGAAGGCCAGAGATAGGTTTTCGTCAGTCGCAATCATCGCTTTCTTCTCCTTCCCTCCTTCCCTCCTTCCGTCACGAGCCACGAACGAACGGACGCTGATTGTTGGCGGGTGTGGCCGACCACGGAACAAAGCCTGAGCCGAGGAGTCGCAGCAGCCGGCAGCACGCTTCATTGCCTTCGCTTCGCGTCGCCTCCATCGACCGACCTTGCCGGGATAGAAGTGGCCGCCGAGGACGAGGTTGACTCCGAGATAGGTACACGCTGCGGCTGAAGAAAAAAAGGAAAAAAAAAAGGGCCCAGGCGAGTCGCAGTTGAGGTGGCTGCGCTGGCTGGTAACGTCTACCTTTCAAGACCCTAGAAGGTATTGTGCCTAGCCGGCCGCATCGTGAAGATTTCCAGCGCAGGCCATGCTCGACGTCGTTCGCCTAGTTCTGCTTGGGTTCTCAGGCTGATCGATGGTGGCACAACGGACGGCGAAAAACCAACGGCGAATTCGATCGAGGCCGTGCGTGGATGGCCATGGTCGGTTTGGGTGTGCGTGAATACATGAATGAATGATAAAAAATGCACATGGTCGTCGCGCGCGGCCACCTCTGTCGCGCGCGAAGATGCGCACACCTGCCTCAGCCGCGGCGACAAGCGCGCCGCTGCACACGCGGTCGCAGCGGTCTACCACCACAGGCAGGCGCGAGATCCCGATCACCCACCCTACCTGGACAACTTATACTAGTCCTGCCCTCAGGGCTCGGCCACAGAAAAAATGTGAAGGCACAGGGTGGTATACCAGCAAGCCGCGCGTCTTTATTACGGGTGCAGGCAGGCAGAGAGTGCACCGCCGCCGCGGTGCACTTGCAGTCTCCAATCTCTGATGAACAGGCAGAGCGTGCGAGAGTGTGCAGCGCAAATCACGTAGTCCATTTATGCACACGCGAGGGCTCGTGCAGACATGGAGAGCAGCATGGACTTGGGTGCCGCGATGGTGTCGCGGTTGCCGCATGTCTGCGCCGCGCCAGCGCGCACGCCTGCACCGGTGACGCCATGAACGCGGATCGGAGACGCGGAACGGAGCCGCGGAGCTAGCTAGCTAGCTAGAGCTAGATTAGCTAGCTCCGCGAGCGAGCTGTGGCTGCAAAAATGGACAGAGAGTGGTGGCAGATTTTTAGCTGCCATTCTGACAATAGGCATCACATTTACGCTTTCACACCGGTGTGCGCAGCACAGCAGCGCGGCAATCCGGACTGACTAACGGATTCAGACGAATCGTTGTCTCTTGCGAGCCAGCCCGTCGCTCCGCCAGCCAGCTGGTTGCCATCGTAGATTTTGCTCAACTCAATGGCAGCTGCTAGTTGGAGGCCTAGTTGGAACGCGAGGTCTCATAACCCGAGAAATAATGTCGACCAAACTTGCCATCAGTGCAGCGATGAGCTAGCCTTTAAAGCAGTAGTTGACGTTCGTGTCGAGATGTCGATCTCTCTTCTTTGATTTGCTAGGGTTCCCTTGGCTATTTTCTCCGATCGAGTTCGTTTGGCACGGGTCTCCTCCTTGCATTTCGAGTATAGGGCAGACCCTCATGCTGTCACGCAACCTTTGATAAAATTGCTCACCGAGATAGGCAACGCCGGACCTGACGCCAAACTGGCTTTGATGTTTTTCTCTCTCTGCTGCTTGCAGAGCGTCGTAAGACCAAAGATCTAGCGGGGATGATCAAGAGTATACTATGCCTGACACTAAAAGCCTATCACTGGAAGGGGAGGAAACGGACGAATCGAATTGAGCTTTCTTTATAATTTACAGACCATGCGCAAAGCGTGCAGCGCGAATGGGCCGCTGGATGCCGCGATACTGCGACTCTGCACAAGCGCGGCGAGGTCGGCGGGCCTCGAGAGGAGTTCGCAGCGGGCGCGAGGAGGTCTTGCGAGTGGAAACCTTGTGCGTCGAAGTCTTGACGGTCACCCAATCGCACGTTTTACTGTGGCTGTGCAGACGTGGGCTGCGACGTGATGGCGACGAGGCCACAGATCCTGATGATGACGAGGTCGACTTGACAGAGGCCGTGTCGAAGTTGCGAGGGGTCTGGCGGCAGGGCATTTTCGACGCTTTGAGGTCTTCTTGCTCTTTTTGGTTGCTCTTCTTTGCTTTGGTTTGCTTTAGCTTCTTTGGCTCAAGGTATTCGGGGTCTGCTTTGCCCTCCGCGTCGCAAACTGCTGTATACAAGTTCTCGAGCGGCGCTTGTCGCACGCTGGCTCCGCCAGCTCCGCGATTGTGGCGGCTGCTCTCGTTGCAGAACCCGTGCGTGGGACTCTTTCAGTCTTCCTTTGTCCCTGGTCACCGGCAGGCTGCAGAACGCACGGGTTCCGGCCGCTGTTGCTACTTGGGCGGCAGCGGCGGCGAGCGGCGCGGCCGTGAACGGTACGCGGGCGGGCTCTGCGCAACGAGGTGCAAGCCTTGAGAGAAGCAACACTGGCTTTGTCGCAGGGCTCAGGCCGGAGACCTTATGGATGGACGGATGCTGGCTGGTTGGCAGCGTGAAAGGCTGTGAAGCAGCGAGCCTTGCTTGAGCAAGCTTGGAGTCCGCGCGAGCTTGCTTCGAAGAGTAGAGGAGAGGCTCGGAGTCACGGTAAGGGGGCGTGACGCATGGGGGCTCCGGAGACGAGGGGAGTCTGCCGGAAGAAGACGAGTTTTCAGAACAAAAGCTCGCCTTTTTCTTCCGCGAGACATCGAAAGCCGCATGACTGCGTTGCGCGACTAGTTGCGCTGTTGTTCTTCGATTGTGAGTCGCACAAAGACAAGAAAAGTGCACAAAAGACGTCTTCAGCGACGTGCGGACACGAAAGCAAGTCTACCGCTCTTCAAGTTAAAGAGATTAGGATGGATGAATTATGGTATTTATAATTTACAAGCCATGAACAAAGCGTGCAGCGCGAATGGGCCGCTGGATGCCGCGATACTGCAGCTGTGCGCATGCGCGACGAGGTCGGCGATCCTCGAGAGGAATTCTGAAAAAGGGGCGCGCAGTCTTGCGCGTCGATGTCTTGACGTTGATGCGGTGGTGTACTCCATTGTGGCGATGAAGGCGCGGGCTGCGACGCGACGGCGACGATGCCACGGATGACGACGACGAAGAGGCCGACTTGACAGACGCCGTGTCAAGGTTGCGAGGGATCTGGCGGCAAGGCATAGTTCCTACTAAGCAATGAATGTGACAAGATGCGCTCGTCCTTTGGCTCGCTTCGGCTTGCGTTGCTTTCGGGGCTCGAGGTGTTTGTCTTGCTTCGCTTCTTTGCTTTGGGGGCTCGAGGTGTTTGGGGTCTGCTTTGCTGGCGGCGGCGCAGCAATTCAGTCTCTTCCAAGCAAGCCCCAGCGGAACGCAGCTGCAGCGGGCGGCTGGCTTGGCTCTGCAGCGGCTCTCTCTCTCTCTCTCTCTCCCGCACTGCCTCTCTCGCGCTCTCTTCCAGTGCGCAACGCGCGAGCTCGGAGTTCCGCAGACGGGCCGGGACAGTGATTGAAGACAGGGCGCGGGTCCCGCAAGGCCGCGACGGGGAGGGCGACAGCCGGGCTGGGGCGCCGCGTGGCGCAGGCGGATGTCCCCCGGGGCGCGCGAGCCCGCTCCACCGCGCTCGATGGACGTGGAGGCGAACGCCCGACGCGAGTTTGTGCAAAGCTCGTGGGTCGGGACGGGGGCACGAAAGCTATGCTGCTGATGATGGGAGGGAGGGAAGGAAGGAAGCCTTGTGGGGCAGACGCGACGCGACGCGATGCGACGCGACGGCCGCGAGGACCATCACATGGGGCGAAATGACTCGGAAGATGACAACCACCAGTGCCAAGCCGAAAAGAAAAGTCGGGACCCCCCCCCAAGCTTTGGCCCGAAGTCAAGCAAAGTCACGATATCGTGTCAATCATTTCATCATCTTCAAGCTCAAGCTCAAGCTCAAGCGAAAGTGAAAGTGAAAGTGAAAGGGAGAGAGAACAAGAAAAAATTTGCCTCTGCGCAGATGCTTGCCTCTACGCAAGCCTGCCTTGCCCAATCATCGTCAACCATTGCAACGTCAAATATTCTTTTGCGTTGTCTTTGTTTGAATTTTTCAATTCGTAAGATTGTGCCAACTTCGCTTGCTTGCTTGCTTGATGCATCACCCATGCCAAGGAGTCGCGCTGCTGGATCACAAGTCATGCCGCTCAGTCGTCAATGGTTGGTCACGATGAGATATTTTTAGTTATGTTTATTTTTTTACAAACCATGTGCGAAGCGCGCGGCGCGAATTGGTCGCTGGTTTCCGCGATACTGGGACTGTGCGCAGGCGCGGCGTGGTCGGCGTGCCTCGAGCGGGGTTCGAGAGAAAGGACGCGATGTCTTGCGCGTCGAAATCTTGCGCGTCGATGTCTTGACTGCCGTCCATGAATCGCTCATCTTGTGTAACCGCGGGCTCCGTCGGGAAGGAGAGTGCGGCAGAGATCCAGAAGACGACGACGACGACGACGACCCCACAGAGGTTGTGTCGAGGTTGCGAAACGTCTTGCAGCGGCTCGGCATGCTTGTAAAAGGTTGGGTCTAGTTTTCTTTCTTGCTCAGGTGGCTGTATACTTTGCTTTGGGCTTTTGGTTTTGGGCTTTGAAGTTGGCTCGAGGTGTTCGGGGTCTGCCCGCTCCCCCGCCCAGGTTTGCCCGTCCGCGCCGCTGTGCTCTCCGCCGCGGTCACGCTCGTGGCGGCGACAGCCGGCGTGGCCGCAACCCGCTCGGCGCGTTGCGGAACCCGCTGGCCGCGCTAGGGCCCTTCTTTAGCGCTTACAGTAGGAGTGTGAAAGTGCGACCGCAACCATGGCAACTGCACGACCACGGATCCTGAGAGCGCTCCGGCGCGCTGCAGGTGCAGCCAGGTGCGAAACACGCTGCTGCTCGAGTGTCCCGTACTATTGCAAGTACTACACTATGGCGGGAGTCCGATCCGACTCGGACGTCGTCGCCGTCGTCGTCCGACTGGTCACGGTAGTAGTAGGAGTAGGAGTCGCCGAAGATCAAGAAAAGTACGATAAACAATGGCAAGTGAAATAATACAAAAGAAGATAAGTTGAACTTGACTCGGGGCTCGATCATCTCACGCTTGCGAGAGGAAAAAGGAAAGGAAAAGGGAAAGGGAGGTTAGATAAGGAACAATGTGGATTGGCAGGATTCACAGTGCGGCGCCAGGGCCCGCGGTTCATTTCGCACCAGGTGGCACGTCGTGGAGGCCGCAGACGAGGTTCGCGGGGAGCGAAACGTCAATCTTGGCCGGATACGGGAGGCCGAGGTTGTCCATAAGATCGACAAACTCGTCGAGCGACTTGGTAAGACGCGGGTTGTACTGCTTCTCCTCGGCGACAGTGCTCATCGTGCGGCCCTTGTAGTCGTGTGCTGGGTAGATAATGGTATCATCGGGCAAGGTAAAGATCTTCTCGTGGACGTTCTTGTAGAGCGACTTGGAGTTGCCCTGCTGAAAATCCGTGCGGCCGCAGCCGCGCACGAGGAGCGTGTCGCCCGTAAAAACCATGGTGGTGGGTCCGTCGCGGACAACGAGCGAGTGGCATCCGTTGGTGTGGCCCGGGGTGGAGAGGAACTCAATCTTGATGGTCTCGCCGACCTCGAGCACATCTCCCTCGGAGAGACGAATGTCCGCCATGGCCTCCTCGTTGCCCTCTTCGCCGAGGACGCTCTTGACCTCGGGCAGGATCTTCTTGATGGCCTTGTTGCCAAAGATATGGTCCGCGTGCACGTGCGTGTTGACTGCGTACTTGAGATCGAGGTTGAGCTCGTCGAGCATCTGCACGTCGCGCTCCACGAGCTCCAGCACCGGGTCGATCAGCGCCGCCTCGCGCGTCTTCTCGCACCCGAGCACGTACGTGTACGTGCACGACTCGCGGTCGAACAGCTGCCGAAAGATCATCGTGTCTGTTGCTAGGTTCTGCTCTCTGCTCTCCTCGCTCTTCTGCTTCTGCTTCTGCTTCTGCTTCTGCTGCTGCTTCTGCTGCTGCTGCTGCTGCTGCTGCTGCTGCTCTTCTTGGTCTCGCTGCTCTTGCTGCGTTCAGGGTCTGCTGCTGCCTGCGCCGCGCCGCCGCTCGCGCCGGGTCCTTGGCGCGGACAATTCACGGACCAGGACTACGGGACTTTCTTTCTTTCTCTCGCGCTTCCCGAGTCTCCTCCTCCTCCGCGCGCCAGAAAACCCCGCGCCGCTCCTCCGCCGCGCCGCGCCGCCGGCCGCGAGGCGCCGGAGGCCTGGCTGGCGCCGCGGCTCGCCACTGCACGCCACGCCGCGGCGCCGCGCGGCAGGGACCGCGAGAACGACCTCGACCGGCGATCGCGGCGGCCGGGAAAAAGCTTCCCTTGGGACGGATTCTCATCCCCGACGGCCGGCCAGACGGAGATGACGATGAGGGCGATGGTGATGGTGTACGAGGCCCAGCAGGATCGCGATGGACGTGTCTGCAAGAAGGTCTTCGAGGCCGCGACGGTGGACGCAAGGCCGGCCGGGATGAGCGAAAATGCCGCGCTCAGCTGCGCCGGGAAGAGCGGGATGACGGAAGGGTAAAATGCCGCGGCTCGGGGACGCCGGGAAATGAAGGAGGTGTGCGTTGGAGGAGCGCAAGGGGTTTATGGACGTGGTGATGACGGAGAATTGACTTGGGACGATGGCGAACGCAGGACGAACGCAGGGCGGCGGCCACCATTTGGCCAGTGACGGTTTCGGACGAATGGAGCGCGAAATTCACGTTCGCAGCCGCCATCGCTCACGCGAGGGTGGCGTGGAGGCTGTCGCGCTCGGTCGGTGAATCACCCGCGGAAAAAGAAACAGGAAAAGGAGAAGAGAAGGAGAATAGCCTAGCGGCGCGGGGAAGCCTTCTCATCAGTGGTGGTGGGGCTGGAGACACAGAGTGGGGACGTGGCTGTGGCCATGTCCGTTCAACTGGCCATGGTGGCTCGTGCCTGTGCCCATGTCGAACTTGTGCCTGTGCCTGGTGCCTGCAGCCAGCTGGATGGCTGATGTTGATCTCTGCGGCAAAACGTTGGCCTCCCCTGATAACTGCCAGACCAAGTACGAGTCGCCAGCTGGCAGGCAGGTCACTGTGGCGGCCGGAAGTAGAAAGAGTGTAGCCTGGTCTCTGCGCCTCAGTTAGCCAACCATGCAGCATGGCGGCCTCTGAACGTTGGTTCATGGACATCGTAGTCGCCATCGCTGTGCTGGTCGGTCCATGGCATAGCTCCCTCAGCCCAGGATTGCCATGGTGGCTGGTAGGCAAAAGGTATACATACTCCCTTTGAAAAGTCAAGTTGCCGGTGGCGTACTTTGTCGAAAAGAGAAAGGACGGACAAGTACACACTCTCTGTTCGCACCCACCTTGTCAAAAGTACACACCTTCAGGGGGGTCCCCGCGAACGTGCCAGGGTTAGGGTACGCCATCGGCAACCTCCTCGCTCGCTCGCTCGCTCGCTTGGCGGGAGACACCGTGCGCAAGCTTGCAGCACAGCTTTGTTTGGCCTCGTCTGGCGTTGCCGGCATCACCGAACTTGGACTTGGCGCGCTCCCTCGGCATGCATCTCCGTCGTCAATCGCCGCGTGCCGGCATCAACAGCCGCAGCCAGCCACGCAAGCTGGCAGGGCTTTACAGGCAGAAAGCGCAAAGCGCGGGTCGGTATAACCCACTTGCGGCGGCGGCGCAAGTGAAGAATGGCGGCGGCGCAAGTGCGCTATCGCGAGTGGCTCCCAGCGGCCGCGCGAGGGCGGCGAAAGGAGAGGACCGGAGAGCAGAAAGCAATCAGAGGTCGAGCACGGGCAGCAGCAGCAGCACGCGAGCTCTCTCAGGTCCAGCAAGATGGTGCGTGGCGGAGACGGAGACCAAGACGGAGATGGAGACGGGCACCGACCGCGATGTTCGAGCCCGAGCTCGAGTTCGAGCCCGCCGGCTCCGGCGGGCGAGCCGGCGGGGAGATGAAATGATGATGTAGACGGGCCCCGAAAGGACCCCGCGACTGGCTGGGCGAGGGCCGCATAGCGCGTGGCGGAAAAGGACGAAAAGAGAGAGAAAGAGAGAGAGAGAAAGAGTGACTGACGTGAGCATGATGATAATGTTGATGACGATGACAAACAGCCCGCCAAGGCCACCAAGTTTTTGGTCGACTGCACCATCCCGGTGAACGACAAGGTCCTCGACCTGGCATCATTCGTAAGTTGAAACTCTAGCTCGGAGCGCGAGAATAGGCAAGGCAGCGAGAGGACGCGATGGAGCGCACCAGCAAACACGCCCACCCGCCTGGGAAACTCGTGAATGAATGAGCAGCACGCTGATTCCGTCTCGACACCGCTGCTTCTACTTGTGGTTGTAGTCGGAGTGGACGGATGGCGCCGGCGCCGCTTGAGCTCGAGGTTGGCTGTAATATCGCGTCCCTCGCTGTGCTTTTCTTATTATCGTGCACAAGCATCCCGCCTGGCCACCCAGAGGTCCTGACCGCTTCCCACCCCTTTTGTGTGTGTGACCCGTGATCCGCTTTTGTCGTCGCGTGCTCCTTTTTCCGCGCGCTCGACGAATGATCGACGTATGGTGTCTACCTGGGAATTTTGCACATTTCAACCCGCACAGGTCAAGTTCCTCCAGGACCGCATCAAGGTCAACGGCGGCAAGGCCGGTGTCCTTGGTGACCTCGTCAAGGTCGAGACCGAGGCCGCTGGCACCAAGGTGGCTGTCATCTCCACTGTCCCCTTCAGCAAGCGCTACCTCAAGTACCTGACCAAGAAGTACCTTAAGAAGCAGTCGCTCCGCGACTACATCCGCATTGTCGCCTCGGACAAGCAGAGCTTTAAGCTCAGCTACTACCCGGTCGACGCCGACGAGGAGGAGTAAGCGCCCGTATTTTAGTTCGGAACCTTATTTTTTTTCGTTGTTTTGTTTTGCCTTCTCTCTCTCGTAGCCACCTCTCTTCTTGCCTTCTCTCTTCATATACCTTGAACCTGCACTCGCCGTCAGTCGCCGCCCGGCTGGCCCAAATGCTGGCGTTTCTCTCAGTCCGTCAACGCGCGCGCCCCCGTCCGCCCGTTTTAGGCGCGGGGGGCTCGGCGCAAGGATGGAGCACGCAGCAGCATGGCGCACGCAGCAGCAGTAGCAGCAACAGCAGACCGCGATCACCCAGCGGACGAGCCCGGCCACATCGTTAGCCGCGCCCTTGCAAGAACGATAAGTCCCTAGTACGTCTCGGTATACGTGGTAGTACGTACTACGCCTACATTGGAGACCCACCACAGCAAGAGCCCGAAGAAGAAGAAGAAGAAGAAGAAGGAGAAAAAGGCATCATGAGCAAGCTTCTCGAGGCCGCAGTGATTGGCCTGGAGGGCAGCGAGCACGCGCTCAAGGTGCGGAATCGCGTCTTCATGGCTCCCTTGACACGCGGACGCGCCACCGAAGATCACCTCCCGAAAAAGGACAGCTTCATCAAGTACTATGGAGACCGCGCAAGCGCAGGGCTCATCTTCTGCGAGGCCACGGGAATTAACCCCACGGGCCTCGGCTGGTTCTGTGCACCGGGCATCTACAGGGACGAGATGATCCAAGCGTGGAAGACCATTGTGCAAGGCGTCAAGGCCCAAGACAGCGAGGCAGTACTTTACAGCCAGCTTTGGCACATGGGCCGCCAAGCTCACTCGGATGTGACGGGAACGAGACCCGTGAGCGCGAGCGAGGAGCCTCTCGTCGCGCCAGTGACGGCCCGCAATCACGAAAAGAAACCTGCCCAAGTCCCACACGCGCTCAGCGCACAAGAAATCGAGCAAACTGTCCAAGACTACGTCCAGGCCGCACGTAACGCGCAGACTGCGGGGTTCGACGGCATCGAGATCCATGCGGCCAACGGATACCTTTTGGACCAGTTTATGCAGACCGTGAGCAACAAGCGAACCGACGAGTATGGCGGATCCATTGAAAACAGGCTGCGCTTCCTTCGCGAGGTCGTCGAAGCCGTGTGCCAAGTCTACCCCAAGGAGCGCGTTAGCGTCCGTCTTGCCCCCAATGGTATTGCAGGCGAGATGGGCAGCGCCGAGAACCCCGAGCTTTTTTCAGCAGCCATCGAAATGCTCGCCCGCCAGCGCGTCGGCATCATTCACATTATGGATGGTCTCACCTTTGGCTTTCACGACAAGGCGGAGCCCTTCACGCCGCGCATGGCTCGCGCCATCATTCGGCGCGTTCAGCAAGATGAGGGCATTGCCTCCATGCTCGTTTGCAATGTCGGCTACACTAAAGAGTCTGCCCAAGCCCTCATTCGCGAGGGTCTCGAGGACGAGGGTCCGTACGTTGACCAGGCTGTTGCCTTTGGCAGGCCCTATATCAGCAACCCGGACCTTGTTGCCCGCTTCCAGAACAACCTCGATCTTGCCCCTGAAGCCCCCTACGAACACTGGTGGCAAGGCGAGCTCGGCGAGGAGGGCTACAATACCTATCCCAAGTTGTAGAACCCAAAGTCAATGTGCACGTAGCCCTTCTCGTATTCTCCGTGATACGTAGGCGTCAGCGTTTAGGCCTAAGAAATTCTCTCCTTCTCTTGTTCGTCACCAAGGCGACCCCTACTGCCGAGCGTGGCGATCTTTGCATTGACCACATCGAATCGTTCGTCTGCAGCGGCGGCAGCATCAGCAGCTACGCTGACAAGCAAGGTGTCATCAACCCGATCCACAGCAATAAGTGTAGTACCAGCACGATCCTTGACGACAAACGCATCGCCATCGTCGTCATCGTCCAGCTCTCCCGCTCCTCACCATGAACTTCATCAGCAGCTGCAGCAGCTGCAGCAGCCAGCAGCGGTCGCCCTCGAAAAACAAACCTTATTGTACTCATTTCCCACAGACCGTCCGACCGTAAGCTGCAGTTACCGCTCCTGCTGCTGCAACCAACAGCAACCTTTTCCTCTGGGCCGCTCCCTTCCCTTCCTCCCTTTTCCAGGGACCTCCCGGCCCGCTCCGAGCCGCGGCAGCGGCAGCGGGTCCTCCTCAGCGTCCGCACAACGTCGCAGAGCCGGTGGGACCGGGACCGTCTGTCCTGCCCTGCCCTGACGTCAGCAGGGCCGCCGCCGCAGCAGCACAGCTGCCGCAGCCCGAGCCGCGCCGCTGCTCCTCGCGCGTTCGCTCGCCTGCCTCGGCTGCAGCTGCCAACGCCCGAGGCTGAGCGCCGCGGGGTTCGGCCTGGCCCGGCCGGCGAGGCGGGCCTGCTGAGGCGGCTGGGCAGGGCTTCATCGCGGGGTCACAATGGTGACCGCACTCCGCACCGAGGTCGACGCAGGACCAGCCAGAGCAGACCCGGCGCAGCGCGAGCGACGGGGAGCAGCACAAATGCCGCTGCAGCTGCAGTGCTGCTGCTGCTGCAGCAGCAGGTTCTCCCGAACGCCAGCTGCAGCGGGATGACAGTGTATAGGTTGAACGCTTGGTCCGGGCACGCCTAAAGGTTCACCCGCAGTTCCTGCGAAGCTTGCTCGCCTGCGCTGCCGCCGCCAGCAGCAGCAGCAGCAGGTGCTGCGTCGGCAGCAGACCTGAATTGGATCTGGATCACCCCAGAACCGTAATTCGACGAGCATCAAACGAGACAGACAAGGGATTGGTCAAAACAAGACGAGAGAAGACAAGAGAAGACAGGAAAGATGTCCGCGGAACCGCAGAACATGACGAACAGCGGCAAGAACACCTCGCCGCTGCTCATGCCCGTGAAGATCGCTGAGGGCATTGAGAACGAGGTCACCACGACGAACCGCGTCTTTATGGCCCCCATGACCCGCGGACGCTCAACCGAGAACCACGTTCCCCAGGACTTCATGGCTGACTACTACTCGCAGCGCTCCACCGCTGGACTCATCTTTGCCGAGGCGACCGGCATCTCGCAGCAGGGCCTCGGGTGGTGGTGCGCCCCGGGCATCTGGTCCGATGAGCAGGTTGAGGCCTGGAAGCCCATCGTCAAGCGCACCAAGCTGAGCGGGACCAGCTTCTACCTCCAGCTCTGGCACATGGGCCGTCAGGGCCATTCGGATGTCATGAAGGAGACACCCGTCAGCGCCAGCGAAAAGCCCATGTCCGCGCCCATCTCCGCCAAGAACCACGAACGCAAGGAAGCCGAGACACCGCACGCACTCACCAAGGAGGAGATCGCCGGTGTCGTCAAGGACTACGGCAAGGCTGCTCGCAACGCCAAGGAGGCCGGTTTTGACGGCGTCGAGATCCACGCCGCAAATGGCTACCTCATTGACCAGTTCATCCAGTCGTGCACAAACGAGCGCACCGACGACTATGGTGGCTCCATCGAGAACCGCCTGCGCTTCCTGCGCGAGGTCCTCGACGAGGTCCTCACGGTCTTCCCCAAGGAACGCATCAGTGTGCGCCTCTCCCCGAACGGTGCCTTTGCCGAGATGGGCAGTGAAGACAACCTGGAGACCTTCAAGGAGGCCTTCAAGTATCTTGCTGGCAAGCGCATCGGCATGATTCACCTCATGGACGGCCTCGACTGGGGCTTTCACGAAAAGTGCGATCCCTTCACGGCCACCCTGGGCCGAGAAATCATTCGCGAGACGCAAAAGGACGAGGGCATTGCCACCATTCTGGTGTGCAATGCCGGCTACACCCACGAATCTGCCGATTTGCTCATCAAGGTTGCAAATGGCGAGTCCCCGCTCGTCGAGCAGGCCGTGGCCTTTGGTCGCCCCTTTATCGCAAACCCCGACCTCGTTGATCGCTTCCGCAACGGATGGGAACTCGCACCTACCCCGGGACAGAAAGAATGGTGGGACAACAACGTCAAGGAGGGCTATTCCGACTACCCCAACCACGAGGGCGAAGTCGCACACAAGAATGAAGAGTAAATCTGCATGCAGGCAGCAACAAGTTTGCAATGTCAGCAAATCATGCGCGTCGAGAAGACCAAGGGACAGACACATGATGTTTCGATAGAACTCTCCGATGAATAAATGTATGACGAAAACAGTTGTGAGCTTGTTGCTAGTGCCATTTCCCCTTCCTACCGCCATGCGTTGCATGCGCTCTAAAGGGAAGAAGTCAATCCCTCTGTTGCGCGCAGCTAGAGAGCCTACTCACAGCAAAAAAAAAGATCAGAGATCAGCACTTCCTGCTTGCAGCCAGACAGACCACGTATATATTTCCAAAATCGTCTCATCATGTTTCAGCCTACTTCAAGCTCGACTAGTCATCGTTTGCGTGCAGTTTCGCGGTCCGCAGTGCTCGTGCAGTTCTTGCTGATGCCTGGAAACAGAGTGCGAGGTGCCCGGCGCCGCGTCCAGGACCTTTTGCGGCCTTGGGTGGTACATTCCATGCTTGCAGCATCCCTGTCAATGGAAGAGGCGATAAAGTCACTGCTTGGTGCCGAGAAGCGTTGATTTTAGTCCCTATCAAAAACATTAAAGTTCGAGCTTGCGCAGCGTAACTGTAAATCCAAATGAAGCGGACTCTCAATCAATGAGGCAGATCCGCAATGCTGACATCGCGAATGCCCATGTCACCATGCGTAGCACCAACGCGATGAAGTTCGTCAAGCAGCCCATGCACGCTTTGCCGGACTGTGTCTCGATCCAAACTTTGCACGCTGCGCGTGCCCTCCGGTGTGGACAATGCGTGGCCGACGTTGTGAATTTCGATCACACTCGCTCAACCTGAGGTCATCGGACATGTCCCAACGTAAATGACCTCAGAGATCTCAGGGCCTTGTGGACCTGCCAGTGTTCATGGAAAGCCCTGTCCTCAAGATGTCGCAGCGCGCTCTCGTCGCACTCATCGCCGTCGCTGTCGCCGTTGCTGTCACTCTTGCTGTCGATGTCCTTGATGCGGCTCGGGTCTTCTCTCCGTTATCAGGCCGCACACTTCCCCAACAGTGATTCTTGCGCATGCCGCCTTGAACCACATGTCAGGAAACAATCATTGCCTTTCATGACATTGAGAATCCCCAATGTATTATTGAAATTGTCAAGCCGTTCCCAATATTCTTGTCGTGCACCATTTTTAGAGATCATTGACTATTCCACCATAGTGATCATCGTCAGAAAGCAAAATCAGAGACCCGAGCCCATCCGCCGCGTGAAGGTCTTTAAAACCGCCGTCTCGTCTTGATAGAAAAATAACCTTTTATGGGTTAAACTTTACGAATACATTGCTTGCTCAGAGGTCGTCATCGTCGTCATCGTCGTCGAGCCGATTGTGTCCTGAAGACTGAATGTCAGCCGCATTCCGAGCAACGGTGGTCTCGTCCATATCGATGGCAATGCAATGTGTCACAGCGTACAAGAGCTTCTCGGCACACTTCTCCTTGCTAGTGTACATGGGAAGATCAAGCGAGAAGAAACACGTGTGCGCGGTAGGGAGCATCTGGTCTGCAGGTGTCGATCCGCGCACCGACAACTTGGAAATTTTGTGCTTGCGATCCCAGTCTTGCGAAGATGAGGGCAGCCGCGAGCGTCCCCACACAAAACGCAGATACCGCTGACGATCCTCCTGCGAAAACTCATGCAAAACCTGCCAAAACAGCTGAATTGATGGCGTCGCCTCCGTTACGCCATCTCCGTAAATGCTGTTGGCTTTCAGAATGTCAATATCGACCTCCGGAGGTCCGCACACCATCAGCTCGAGTTCCTGCGCCGCAAAAATGCTCAGTAAATTGCGAGGAACTTGTGTTGCCAGCCCGCGGGCAATCGCGGCGCACGGACGGTCCAGCTCGTGCAGCCTTGCACGCAAGAGTGCGCGCTCAAAGTCGCCCCGACGTTTCAACGTTACAGGTGTTGCGTTTCCACCCGGAACGAGCTCCACCACCCGTCCATCAGAGCCCTTCATGGTGAACTTGAGATCCAGACGGCTCATCTCTTCCTCGTCTTCGACTTCGCGCACTGCCTTGACAAGTTTGTAAAATCCGAGATCGAACGCACGCACATCCTCGAGCGTAACACTATCGCTGCAAAGCTGTTTCCAAACAAATCCTGGCATGTCGAGCACAAAGGGGTTCTTGGTTCGCATTGCAATCCCCATGAGCTTGCCCACAAACTCGAACATGCGCAGCGCCACATGGCTCGTGGCTGATGCAGCCGGAAGCCATTTGCCTCGGCACTCGCCCTCGTTTGCAACTTGATTCGGGCATGGCACAAACAACGGCAGCGCTGGCGTCAGCAGCTCCTGGCATGCCTGGTTAAAGACGTCGCGGTACGGCCCGCCGTAGTCATCGGCGCGCTCTCCTGCAAGAATGGTGTACCACGCGCGGTGCGAGTTACGCAGCAAGCTCGCGTCTTGAACGGCTGGCGTCGGAGCCAGCAAAGGGTTCCGCTCCGACTTCTCCTCTGAACCATTTCCATGCAACTGAGAAAAGAGCTGCCCGAACACAGTTCGCGTGCCCTTGAGGTCCACCCGACCCGACTTGAGAAATTGCGCTGCCTTGTTTCGGTCCAGCGTCACAGTAGGCACCTTGTTCTGCTGCATCCAATGGTCGTCGCCAGAGTGCGAGTCTGTCAGAACACGCTCAAAAAGCGCCTTCTTTACAGAGCTCATGACCACACCTCGCACGTTTCGTAACGACGCTGCTAGCGCCGACTCGTGCGCCGCACAACTCAAGTCAACCAACGGCAGCACGTGGGCAAGCCTTCGATTAAAGTTGCGCAGCAGCAGAAACCGAAGTTGCAACGTCAGGAGCGGAACGTCCTCGAGGATTTTGTAGTGCATCAGCTCCTCCTGCGTTGGTTCGAGGTCGTTCGGCGACAGCGTCAGCGGATCCTCACCCCGTTTCGAGCACACCGCGTTCACCAAACGGACGAGTTCACAATCATGCTCCAGCGTCAGTGGAGCAAACATTCGGTGAAAGAGCTCCAGACGTGCTGCGTTGCGCGGTTCTGTTGCAATGCGCTTCGTTGTCTCCCGCGAATAAAGCGGCGAGATCGTCATACGATAACCCCACTCCTTGGCCGTTGACGTCGAGCCGCGCTTCTTGCTCTCTCCAAAGGTTCTGCGCGACGACGATAGCGAGGATGATACGGACGATGTAGAGGGTAGCGAGGAAGAGAGCCCGCCTCCACCACCTTCTTGTGCGGAGGACCCAGACCCAAGCAAGCCCGGGGACTGGCCCTCCTCTTCATTCACGCCTGCCGAAGAAATAGTGTATTCACGCTGTACAATCCGATTTGACGCAGCTGATTGCAGCGCGGCCACAGCAGCGGCCGCCGTCGCGGAAGCGCCATCTTCGTCATCTTCGCTTCCAACGCCCGCTGCGCTCTGATCTCCCACCTGATCGAGGTCCAAAATATTGTTCACGTGATGCAGCCACCCTTCTTCTTCGGCCAGCACTTGCTCAACAGCCTCTGCAGCACGCCGCTCGGCTTCCTGCTTGCTCTCTTCGGCCATGCGATCCGAGTGCGTGAGAAGATATTCCGCCGCGCGGTTCATGTCCTGATTGGTAGCATTCAGAGCCTGCAAGCACCATTCCACAGGATAACCCAGAGCGGAGAGAACCACAGCTTGGTCTTCTGACGAAGAAGACGAAGAGGTCGCCGTGCCTGTCGTGGCTGCCGTCGCCGCCGTCGTCGTTGCCGTGCTCGTCGCGCCGGTTGCCCCGTCACCTCCTTGCTGCCACTGGTGACTCTCTCCCTCTTGGCCGTCATCTTGCTGTTGCTCGGAAGACGAACCGCGTCCCTGCAAACGAGAGGTCTCGGACTCGCTCGTACTGAGATGAACCCCGCCCGCGCCCTGTTCTGTCTCGGCGTCGCCCCAGCGACGCCGGCGCGAGACCCGAGGACGGGAAGACGAAGAACGTCGCGACGAATTGACTTGCGAAGAAGAGGTCGTCGTCGTCCGGCTGCGACTCGAACCGCGGCGCGACGAACGTCGTGAACTTGACGTCGAGGAACTGTCCGATCCACCGGAACCGTTCGCATTCTGCCGCGAGACAATGCGCGCGGTAGCATGCTGTTGCTCGAAACTGCTTCGCAGCTGATGCAGAATACTCGCCGTCTCAACGTCCATCGGGTTGCTCCCGGATAACAGCGTAATCTGGTCATCCTTGTTGTAGAATGAAAAGGTTGGAACGAGCTCGTTGCCCTGCTGCAAAATGGTCGATGGAAGCGGGAGCCGATTAAAGGCCACGCCCCAGTCATCTCCATTCACCGCCAGCGACATGCACCTTCGCGGAATATCAAGTGTCACCCGCACAATGTCGCCGACCTTGAGACGTTTGCCAAAGCGGTGACGCACCTTGCGTCCACCGTGCCAGCATGCCATGCATCCAATCCAGCCCCAGCCCTTGTCGTCACTGCCCAGGTAATTCGCCACCTTGGCGGACTTCATGGCAACGCCGAAAAAGATATTCGCGGAAGGGCCCGTCCTGTCGACCCTTACCTCCCAACTGTTCACGCCCGAGCTGAAGCCTGTCGTCGTAAAGACAGTCTGCCACATTTTGTCTTTGCGAAGTGTCGCAGTGCGCCCTTGATTCGTCACGCGGATTTCTGGCGCCTTGAAATCTGGTGTTCTGTAAAATGACCAGTCCATAGTCTGCGGGACCGGGAATTCGTAATGCATTGTGCTTGATGGGACATGCACCAGGGACCCGCCAAAGCAGCCTTGCATTGCCTCCACATGGAGGTTGCGCCGGACCTGCTTGTTGGGCATCTGCGCGTCGCACGTGAGCACCAAGGTTTTTCCAAAGGCTGTCGAACAGCGACGATCAAAGCGCACCACAAGTGCTTCGGCGCCGGGGAGTGTCACCTCACCCTTGATGCGCTTGGAGGAGAACGGATGCGTGCTCTCGACAATCGCCGTATTGCTCGACATGACGAGCTTCAAAAAGGTATCTTCGGCCATCAGGAACTCGCTCGGCATGCGCACGCGGTCACGGTGCACCAAGGCGTCCATAATGGCCGCCAGCTCAGACAGCTGCTGAAACCAATTCTCCTTGCTCGCCAGCGGATCGTCGGCCAGGTCTTTACGATGCGACGAAGTTGAGGCATCGAGACCATTCGCTTTGCTGCTGTCCGAGGAGGACGACAGCGTACGTTCCAGACTTGCATCCCGCGTCGCCGCCGACTTGACACTGCTGTCGCGCAAGAACGTAACACGTAAGGGACGTGTCTGCTTGATCGTCGACCACATTTCGTGTCTGTCAAACTCGGAGATTCGCCGCCCCTTGAGTTCCCAAAATATATCTCCGGGCTCGACACCAAAGCTCTGCGCAGCGCCATTTTCCTTGACATGGTGAACCAGTAGAATGTCCTTGTTTGAGAGAATCTCGATGCCCAGCGACGCGTCGAATTCGACGGTAAAGTACTTGGGCTTGGCCTTGGGCACGCTTTGACCGCCGCCCTCCGCGATCTCGCCTGCTGGACCTTCCACGTTCCCCTTGCCAGGGGCATCCAGCATGCCCTCTGCCTGACCTCTCGAGCTTGGCAAAAAGCTCGCAGACGAAGGCATGGATCCCTGCTCAAGCTTGCGTTGCGTGAGGCTCACTGAAACAAAGACCTCTGCAAGGGCACAAAGCAGACTAGAAAACAATGGCATCTCGTCCATGAGGCCGTCCTTGGGTTTCTGCGCCTGCCGCTTGTACAATGATTCCATTTGAACGCGCAGTTCCAAAAGCTCTTTGCCAAGCTTCCCACGAAGCGAGTCAGCAGGGGTGCGTCGAATCACCATGGCCAGCATTCGAATGGCCTTAATACGCACGGTTGGCGTCGCCGTCCGGCTAAAGCGCAAGAGAGCGTGCACCAGTTGTGGGCTAAATACGCGCCGTGACCAGGCGCCCATGCCATTCTTTTCGTTCGAGTCAAACTCGGAAAAGAGCTGCAGGATCCACAGCAAGAGCTCCGACGATCCATGGTTCGAATTCGTCGTCGAGGCGAGACCAAGATGGTAGGGTCGCAACTCCTCTTCCATTTTGACAATGGCCGGCTGACTCCTACGCGGCGCTAGTCCCGGGCCCGTGCCGGCTGCGCTCGACGTCATGTTCGCCACCGAGAACTTGGTCGTCAGCTCCAAGCCGTGAAGCATGTGGTTGTTCGTCTCCTCCTCGCTCGACTTCTTCTTGGACTCCATACACAAGCGCGCCTCGATTGTGGCTGCATCAACACGGCTAAGGGACATGAGTTTGCTCTTTTCGCGACTCCGACCCTTTGCCGCCAACGCTGCCGAGCCTTCCGAGAGTACAGAATCACTCGAGCCATTGCTGCGCAACGTGCGCGCGCCCCCAGTTGAGTTTCCACCCGCATGGCGAAGAAAAAGACCTTGATCTTCCTTTGCCAAAACCGGAACAAATGTACGCGAGCTATTGTCAATCTCCCAAATGGACACACCGACGGATCGCTGGGCGATGCCAGCGCGCCCGCTTCCTCGACTCGGACTTGCGTCGCTCGACGAGGTGTTGGAGCGCTTTCCAGGCAGAATACTACCAGGAATTGAGCTACCGCTCGCACTCCCCGTCCCGCTGGCGATAGAACCGCGAAGGGTTCGACGACGCGAGCTCGAATCATCGTTTTCGCCGTCTCTTGCGCTGTTCGCGCCACGATTGCTCTCGCCGATACCGCTGGCATCTCCTGCGCGATGGGAATCGCCACCCAATCGAACCGAGTCAGGCCCACCTTGCTTATTCAACTTTTCTGGACGATACGACCACAATCCGTGCTGCAGCGTTGACAGTTGTACACAGCTGCGGTGAACGCATCGCAGTTGTTGCAAATCCTCCATTTTCGGGTCCGGCTCTCTTTGTGAGTGCCCACGGACTGCAACGCATCCAAGAGCAACGTAGCCTTCAGGAGCCACCGGTTGCCAGAGCGAGACAGGCGCGTCATCTTCCGTGTCAATGTTCTGCCAAATGAGACGGAAGCGTGCGGGCGCCACCAAAAGCGGAAGCCCATTTGCCGTCATCGTTTTCCCGCCCATTCCGTCATCGTCGCTCACCACCGTTACTGGTGGAGGTGCATCGGTGTCTGACGATCCGTTTGCTGCCGTCGCCACATCGCCGAGAATGCTGAATCCTGCGTCGGCAAACGGCCGCCAGATCCGCACGGTTGGCCCACGCTCTACCGTCACATTCTTTTTGCGTTTCGTCAGAGGTTCGGTTTGCTCCTCGACACGAGTCTTTTTATCGTCCCAAATCGTCGTCAACGTGTACGACGGTCCTGCCTGAAGACCTCCTGGCAGGAACTGCCAGGGTCCGCGCGCAAGCAGAACGAGCTCGTGCAGAACATCTTCGGCCAGGGACCGAAGCACGGAGCCGCGCCACATTTCTTCTTCAGCGCGGATTCGAAGCGCTTTGACAATTCGCTCGTCACTTGAACTCGACGGCGGCGCTTCCAAAAGGAGATCCCCCGCTCGGGCGAAGCGCCGCAGTTGTTCACCCAAAGTTCCTTCTTCCGCTACAACAGCTTCGTATTCGACAATAGAGGCTTCCTCGCCCTCTTTGCCATCGTTCCCCAGCTGCGCGCTGCTTCCTCCGTTACGTACGCTGTGCGACGCTGTTTGCGTCTGCGTCTTCGCTTGCGATTGCAAGTGCGACTGTGGTTGGGACTGCTGTTGCTGGCGCGCGATGGCCTCAGCGTCTTGGCCGCCGATCGCATCGACGAAATTGAGTGGAATGAGGCCCACGGCGCCAGTCTTCAAGTCCTTGGCGCGACCCCAACCGCTTTTGGTCGCGCCGAGAACGACCACAGTGTCGTCCTTTTTGATCGACAGATCCCCAGGACGCTGCGGTTCGAAATCAAAAAGCACACGGGCTAATTGCTGGAATTCGTCCGGATGAGACGCAAGTCGTCCTTGATCCCGGCTCGAAGCAGACGTCTGCTTCTCCTCTGTCTCGCCCACCTTGGCGTCGCCGTCAGCTGCCACCACCTGCGAAGGATTTGCACCGCTTGGCGCGCTTTGCGCAACACTCTCGACCGTTGAAGCCGGGCTCGTGCCTTGGCCGCGCAGGCCGACCTGCTGCACAATGCCATCGTGAATCAGGCGACCACGCTCCTCTGCCGAAGAATCCTGATCTCCGATCCACCACACGCGCATCCCAGGCTTCAGGTCGTGAAGGCTGTTTACGAGCTTGGGACCACCCCGACCCAGACTTTGACCCACATTCATCCAGGCGGCTAGCGCTGTCGACCACTCGACCTCATCATCGGCGAGAATGGCTTTGCCGCTGCCAAAAGACGGCCCGCTGGCACGTGCAACTTCCTCACCAAAGACAAGGAGCAGTTTGCGTCGAAGAACCTGGATCGGGTCGCCGCGATCGACTTCTTGAGAGATTGTCCCTGAGCGAATATCCTTTCGGATCGAATCAGGAAACGCGCGAATGTAATTTCGCAGAAAGTTTCGTCCCGAGCCATCCATGGCCAAGAGCTTCTCCTGCATGTCCTCGACAAGGTTCGCACGCGCAGCGCTTGAACCCCTGAGTGAATCGACTGCGTTCATGCTGCCCGTGGCTTCACTCTGAACCATGAGAGAATTCTCAAGAATGGATACGGTCGCCTGCCGTGCATGCGAGACGAAGAGTTGTCTGGCCGTCTCCCAGATTTCCGCGTTGACTTGTCTGACGCCGCAGCCAAGGGGCGGTAAGCTCAAGCGGTTCGAGTTGCGATTCTTGCGCGGGTCCTGCGCAAGGCCACCCCCAGCATCCGCGCCACGCTGATCAAGGCTCTGCGAACTGTCTCCAACTCCAGGAGTTCCGACCCCTGTCGACACCGCCACCTGGGCCAAAGTACTCGTATAAATCTCGTATGTGCGATTGTGCGCATCTTGGTCGTCCTCGGCGAGATTGATGGCCAGGATATCCGCATTCGTCATGCCGTCCGCGTCGTCCTTGCAGCATTCATTGATGATACGCGTCGAACTCAAATCGTGCTCAGAAACGTCCTCGTTTTCGAGAAGCCAGTGAATAGCGTCCGACAGCGAGCTCGTTGTGCAAATGGCGTGAGCGCACATTTTTCGCGAGTAGCCCAGCGCCGTCAGCATACGAGCTTCGGCAACGGTGCGCGCAATCAGAGCCTGCTCATTGGCGCGAAGCCAGTTGCGCGCGCGAGGCAGCTGGTACTCCGTCGCCTCGAGAGCGCGCACGCACCATGCTGTGGGGAGCTTCAGATCGCCGCTTAGCCGCTCTGCGAGCTTGAGAGGGTCGGGCATCGGTATTCCGTCTTGCGCGCTGTACGCGCCCACGTTGGCAACCTCGCTTGGTGACATGACATACGAACGAAGTTGCAAGCGAGCAATATCCATCGCAGGAGCGTCCTTCGTTTGGTCCATGTCTCGGAAAATGCAAAATGAGGAGTCAATTGCCCAGCGGTCATCTTCGAGAATGAGAATCTGCTGACTCGGCCCCTGATGCTGCAAGACCACCTCGCGCGAGCCATTGACGTAAAAGCAAATTTCGCCCTGCGTCAGGTTTGCCGTCATCACAACACGGGTCCAGACGCCAGGTTTGATCATGCCGGCCTTGGAGTACTCAATGCAACCAATGGAACCATTGCTCTTGATATACCAGTCTGCGAGGCTGTCGTTGTTCAGGTTCGTCTGGAGCAAGGCCATAAAATCGCTCGTTGCCATGCTCTTTTCCGGCACGCGAACGTCAAGGATGAGCGAATACTGATTCAGGTATACGACTCCTTCTGAGCCATTGCCACCAAATGAATGCTCAAAGAGCAAATAGCAATCGCGGGGCACGTGGAAAAAGTCCCCGTCTCTCTGCGTCTCGCCGACCATGTCTGGAGCATCACGAACCTTGGCACCGCTCGCTGTTTGAGACGAAGCACCTGTGGCGCCCTCACCCTCTCCCGAGCTCGCATCATCTTCATTTGGAGTCTCCGTCGAATTCTTTTCGCGCTCACGAATCAGACGCACTCTCGCGCGCTTATTCTCGGGCAGTAGTCCACCTTCAAAGTTCCAATTGCACGCCAATTTGTCGGCCTCTGCGCTTACCACCGCATCCGGGGCACCCCGCATCGATGCCGAACTAAGGTTTCTGCTCAGCATGAGCGGGGTGGAAGGAATGTCGGTGTTCGCGTCCATTGCAGGGTCTGTGTCTTCTGGGACTTCTTTTTCTGCAAGCGCACCACTTGATGCGGCCGGGGGTTTTGGGTCATGTGACGTGCGAATATCCAAGCCGAGCCCCTTTTGCGCCATTGTGGAGTTATGCGACATACGTGCGAAGCACATATCACACATGCGCGAGGTGACCGGGTTGCGGTACTGGCAGATCTTACACGTCCAAGTCTGCGCTGCGCCGTCAACAATTGTGTTCGTGTGCGCCGAGTCCGAGTCCGAGTGCTCAATGGACGCGGCGCTTTTACTGGCCATACTTTGCGTTTGATCTTCGCTGACCATCGCCGTGGCAGCGGATGCAGAGCCAGCAACGAGGTTATCGCGCACACTCGCATCTGCGTCGTGCGGAATTCCCGGGACCGGCGGCACGTCACCGTCGTCGAGTTTACGACGATGGAGCTCGAGCTGCAGAAAACGCGCGTGCAGCGTCCGTAGAGAAACGTCATCGAAGCGACCGCGCGGTGCCGCGAGCAGCGATGTCACAGCTTGAAGGTGGCCGTTCGACACGAAGAGCTGGACCATCTTGGGATTGTCCCGCAACAGAAGGTCCACGACTTGGCTCGCGCGTGCCTTTGCAATCTCGTGCAGACAGGCCGCGCGAAGGTTTTCGAGGGTTGGGGAACCTCCAGCGAGATTGACGTTTTGCTGCACGAGGGCCACAAGGAGCGCGAATAGGCGCTCAGGACGCAAGAGACTGTCGACGGGGACCTCAATCTTGGGTCGCGGGATGAGCTCGCTGTGTTTCTGCACCACCAAGGTTGACTTCGTGCCGGACTGAAAGAGCGAGACACGCGCGATCTCGGGCGATCCGCCCATCGGGCGGTACCAGTCCAAGAAACCGAACTGTCCGTCCACCTCGCTGGCGGCAACGCTCACGGAGGCTCCATTGTGAAGAACCTCCTCTGACGCCCCCAACACTTGAAGTGCGCCCATCATGGTCCACACGCGTTCTCTGTTATCCTCGAAGACACTCAGATCCTCGACGTCTTCGGGAAGTCGCGGAATCTGCATTGCCAAGCTGTGCAGCAGTGCGCGGTTGATGCACATATTCCATCCATTCTGCTTGAACTGCATGAGGGAGCGCAAAAGAGCAACGAGCTGGGCCGAAATGGCCATGTCTTGCCCTTGGCCAATAAAGAGCAAAAGCTGCCGTAGGGAAAAGGCCGGAGACACGCGCTGGATGGGGACGCAGGGGAGTAAATACGAAAGAATGTCAAACGCAAGTCCAGAGCGAACCGGTGCTCCCACGGTAAATGCGATACCGAATAGTGTGTCAACTGCCCATCGTCGGTGTCTTGTAACAAAGTCGCGCGCCGCGGCAGACTGCTTGATCACATCGAGCAGGAGCTGAAGAACAAAATTCATGTAGAGCGTCTGCGACGGAACGCGCGAGGCCCGGAGGTGCTTGATCCAGCTCGTTATGGCCTCGTCGCGTCTTTCTTCCACAGGCGTCGACCCCGTGTGCATGGAGGCAGCTGAGGTTGGCGTTGCTTTGCGCCTGTGACGCCGAAGCACGGACAGCTCGCCAGCCGTCGCGCGGACAAGGCGCAAAAGCCAATCTAACGCACACTGAATTCCAGCGTCGGGAATGAGACCTTCCATACGCAGCACATGACGGAGGGTCAGCGCGGCAGCACGAGACGCGCGGCCGTGCCAAAGAGCGTCCATGCCACTTGCGACGCCGAGTCCAACACGCGTCGTTGTGGGTCCAAAGTCCGCTTGCGCGCTCTCCGAGGCCGCAGTGGCAACACCCGAAGACTTTTGCCGCTGGCCCACGAGAATGCACGTGTGATGGAAGCCTGCCGCGAGATGCAAAGGTCGTTGATCACGAAGGGAAAGGGAGAACTCGCCACGATTGCAGATCTCGACGGGGAAAGGCAAGTCGACCGTTGACCCGTTCCCCAAACCGCCATCCTTGTTACGTCCCCATGCGATGATGCGCCCATACGTCGTGGCCGCCAGCGAATGACCCGTGCCGCAAGTGACCGAGACAAAGCGATCGTCACCGCTATCCCACAGCACAGGTACGGGAGCAAACACCTCGTAGTTATGACCAAGGCCAAGCTGGCCAAAGTCGTTGATGCCAAAAGCATGCAGTGTGCCGTCCGCAATCACTACCGTAAAATAGTATCCGCAAGCAACAGCTTCGCAATGAAGACTGCGCAGCTTGCTGAGACCGTCCTCGACCTGGATCGGCAGTGCAGAGAGATGCTTCGCTGGGTCATCGATACCAAGCTGGCCAAAATCATTGCGCCCAAACGTGTACAGCGAACCATCTTCCATGACCACTGCACTATGTTCCACACCGCACGCCATGCTTGATGCACGGCCAAGGTCCGCCAAATGGTTGAGTCGCTGCGGGAGAGTCCACATGTCCGCCGTGGAGCCAATGCCCAGCTGTCCGCGAGTATTGAGGCCAAAAGCGTATATGGTACCGTCTGAAGTGAGAATGAGCGAGTGACTGTAGCTCGTCGCGGCGAGTGTGACGCGCTTGTCGCGAAGCGCGCCCTCAACTCGACAAGGTGCATAAATCTTCTCGTACTTGTGGCCCAGTCCGAGCTGTCCGTACTGGTTGAAACCCCAGCCATACAGGTGTCCGCTCGAGGTAATGGCAAGAATGTGCTCACTTCCATTCGAGCAACAGAGACGTGTGACAAAGCTTGGGATAGCAATGCGCCGTGGCAACGATACCCGCAAAGACTCGTTCTGTCGCGGAATGGAAGTCGCTGCAGCTCCTGGCTGGGGCGCGCTCATGACTCCTTGGCCAGCGCCCGAAAGTGGCTCGCTGGTACTTGCAAATCCAGCAGCACCGGGTCCTCCGCTTCCACCCATCACATTAGTGGCAGCGGAGCGGTTCGAGTGTCCCATGTTGCGCAGCGATCCTGCTCCTCGCCCCGGCCACAGCGACCCAGTCTCGTCGGGAGGCGGGACCCCATACGACGGCGTACCCGGCATCGTGGAAGCGGCCCCAGTCGTCTGAGAAGACAAAGGCGGCTTGCTGCACGCCCCGTTCTTGTTGTAGCCCCAGACATATACTTCTCCCTGGGTCGTAAGCACGCCTGTGATCTCATTTCCGGCCACAACTTGCACCGGAAAGAGATGCTTGATCACTTCGGAACTCATGATGTCCTTGTGGGGCTTGGTGTCGCCGACACCGAGTTCGCCATAGGTGTTTTGGCCACAGACAAGCAACTCCGTCTCTTCGCCAAGCTTGGGATTGAGCGGGCCAGCAAATTTGAGTCGAGGTTTCTCTTGAACCACATCGTCGTCGGCATTTTGCTCTGGATTGCTGCTTACGGGCCCAGAATCCTCTTCGTCTTGTTGTTGCTCACTTTGTCTGGATCTTGACTGACCGGAACGACCGCCCAGCAACTGCTGTGATTGCGAAGCGGATCGGCGATGAAGAACCTCAGCACGTGGCAGATCCTCGGTCCCCGAAGAGGGCACCGCAGCGAGAAGAGGAGGAGGTCCTCCCGAAGCGGAAGCAGCTTCGCCGCCCTCAGCCGCTGCACTGAGTGCGGCGCTCGAATGAACGGTGCGCAAGAGCATGGGAGCCTTGACGTCGTTGTTCATCGAGAAGCGGACATCCTCGGACTCTACAATAACGTGCTTGAGAAGAGATGTCGTCCCCGCTGAAAGCACTGAGACTGCTGGACAAAGCGGCCGGACCTTGGAGCGTATCTTGGACTTGGAAATGAGACGGTCACGGTCGAGGATGAGCTCCGAAGTCGCATGGTTGTAAAAGTGGTCAGAGTGTCGAAAGATCATACACAGCGCAGCATCCATGTCTACAAAGAGACCAATGCGTTGTTCGTGTGAGAGGGTTGCACAGAGAATACTCGAGAAACTATCCCACTCGCAAAAGTCGAGTGGCACGAGCCCAATGGCGTACAACATCGCAGACTCTGGGCATGTCTGACCGGGCGTGCACGCGAGCTCAAAGTAATACTTGCCCGCATAGAGACCATGCGAGAGTCGAATTGTAGCTGCTGTTTGACAGGCGTCGGCCGTGGATTCCACCGGGAGATGAAAGCATAGACCATTCTTGGAAAGCCGGAGACCCGAGTGTTTGTGTTCTCTTGACCACTGCATGCCCAGAGACTGCGGCAGGCCTTCGGGCGAAGGAAGTCGAAGCAGGCTCTGGGCATCCCGACCAAGCATCGGCTCCACGATGGGCGGAAGGCCGTGAACAGAGGCTGCTGCTGCCTCGAGAGAGACGCACTCAATGATCCATTGAACCATCTCGAGATGGCCTAGCTGACCGGTTGCAACGCAAGCGTCGAGGATTGCCGTCGTCAGAGTCGGATTGCGGTCGCCCGTGAGATTCCGCGTGCGAATCATGGCACGAACAGCATCCGCGACCAGTGAGCGGGTCACCGTGGTTACCTTGGCCTCGCGCGCGAATTCAACAAAGGCAAAAATGACGTGGCGTCGCAGGTCGCAGCTCTGCTCGAGGCTCCCGAGTAGCCTGCAGAACACTTGCAGACCGACGACTTCTTGCTCAAAGGAGGCCTTTTGCTGCTCCAGTACACTGTAGTAATGCTCGAGCTGTTCAGGAGCGAACTGCTGCACAAATTGGAAGAGGGAATGGTCGCTAATGAGTTTCATTTCCAACAAGAACGAAACGCGTGCAACCACGTGCTCGCCGAGCATGCTGTAGTCCACGTCGTGCAGGGCTTGCTTGGTCTGGTTGATCCAGCGCAAGACCTTCATTGCCGTCTGCATCGCCTCAGTTTTGGTGTTGTCTTCGTCAAAGATGACGATTGCAGCGTATACAGCACGGAGCGCCTCCCAGACCTTTTCGGCGCCAGGTTTGTTTCGGAACTTCATTTTGTTCATCTTGGAGATCTTGGCCATAATTTCGTGATCCGTATCATTGACAATGGCTTGCAGCTTTGCAAGCCGCAGCTCGAGCTCGGCGCTTTGCACAAAACCGCTGTTGAAAAGACTCATATTAATCTCGCCTTCAGCTTCCGTCTCGTCATCCTCTTCATTTTCATGATCGCCATCGAAAGCGGGGACGCCCAGATTCGACTGAATGCTCATCTGGCGCAGCCCGAGCAGTCCCGATCCATCCGCAGCGCCAAGTTCTCGAGGGGTGAGCGTCGCGCCATTGGCGGTGTCTGCCGCAGCCGCTGCAGCAGGGTCCGTGAACGCGTCAATGCTCGCAGCACCACCGAGCCTCGGCGAAAGGCGAGCGCCGGCCCCCTTGCATTCCTTTGCAATGACCAAAAGCACGGCCGACCACGCGAGGTCGGCAAGCCACGTGCGAACGTGGAAGTCGTGTGGGGTACAAACGCGATCGATGGCCTGAATGAGCTCCACAATGTACGGGACGCTGGACTTGATCTCGATGGATGGATGATGCAGGATGACCACACACGGCCACGTCAATGACTTGAGAATGGACTTTGCAAGCGCCTCCTCGCGTTCGATGGGCGATGCGTGGGCTGCACAGACTTCCTCAATGATGTTCACTGAGGCCTTGGAGAGGGCGGTGGCGTAGCGGTTAATGACATCAACCTCAACCTTATCGCAGAGAAGGAGGGATCGTTGCATGGCCAGCAGCAAGTTAAGCACCTCGGCTCTAGAGGTTCCGCGCGAGGCAAGATCGATAAGACGCTCAATGAGGATCATTGCAGTGCCTTGCTGGTCCTGGACGAGGAGCTCGGACCAGAATCGTAGTGTTGCAAACTTGGACAAATAGGTCATGTTCGTGATGGTCGACATGAAGGTGGCCAACTCCGTCGCCGAGGGTGACAAGAAAGCAAACCCGTTGCCAATAGCACGAATCGCCTCCTCCTTGACATCTCCATCGGGTCCACGTGCCAGGGCGAAAAGAAGTTGTTTCATATCACGCATTGTGACCTGCTCATCGTCCTGAATGGGAGAAGAGATGAAGCAATGACGCTGCAGCACGCGCAGGGCAGATATCATGAGTGCTGGGTGGCTTTCGAGGCGCTCCAGAAGCGCGAGGAGGATGCGCGCAATCTCAAACTTAACACCTGCGCCCCCGAGCGGAAAGCGCTGAATGCACCAAAGCAGGATGGCAGTTCCAGATTCGCTGCCGGCTGCGTACTCGCGAAGCTTGCTTGAATCGTTGTGGATCTTGGGTCGGGGCGAAGCCAGCTGCAGCGAGCCAGAAGGCCCTAGCTCCGCAGAGTCGCCTGTCGCACCCGAGTTTGCGACACTGCCAGTATCCATATCGTCGAGCATGACTATGACGCGATCTCGCACAGCCAGAACTTGAAGAGCTGCCTGCGCATGGAAGACAGTCGAGGTAAGAAGATCCCCTTGAAAGACTGGTTCTGGCGGCGGAGAAACAGGAAGCGACGGGACGGCGGCCTCGTTTCGCGGGCCGGAAATGTCGGGCGACGGCGTACGCGTGCTCGAAATATCGGAAGAGATCAAGCTAGAGTGTTCTGTCGGTGGTGAAAGCACATGTTCAGAGTCTGTGCGCTCGACAAGACAAGTAAAAAGACGGTACTGACTTTTGCGGCGGCGACCGGCGCTACCCCGCATACTGCCTCGGCGTCGCTTTGCATCCTGCTGTTGGCTACTGGTCGCAGAGACGCTCTCTTCGAGAGCAACGGCAAACCCTTCGCTACTCGAAGAGATGCCGACAAGACGCGCGCTCGACTCACAGCAAAAAAGAAGTACCATGGACTCGCACGCCTCATTTTTGACGAGACCGCATCCATGAATCTCATTGTCGCCGAGGACGGCAACAGAGTGATTTGCAGCGGCGGAGATGTGTGAAATGACCTGGTCACTCGAAAACTCTACAGGGTTTGGAACAGCGCAGATGGACCGGTGTCCGACGCCCAACTGACCATACTGATTGCGTCCGCAAGCAAAAAGTGTCTTGCCGTCTTGCGCGAGAAAAAGGCTGTGCGCGTCTCCGGCAGCAAGCTGGCGCGTGGGTTGTCCGAGATCGACGACAAGCAGTCTGTCGAGCGCGCTCGCTGAGGCTCGACCGCACTGACCGTACATGTTGTCACCCATGGCATAGACGAGCCCGTCGCTTGTTCGCACGAGCACGTGGCCCGTGCTGCAGGCGACTTCACTCACACGTACGTTAGTCGGCAGCGATTGAAAGAGGGCGTGTTCCCGCAGCAAGGCGGTGGCACCCTCGAAGTTTTTTCTCTTGACAACATCTTTGGCGTCGGCGATATCCTCCTCTTGTTGATGTCCTGGAACGCTCGAGGCGGAAGCTGGCTCTTGCGTTGGCGAGGGGAGCATTGACACCTTGTCGCCAGAGTCGCTTGAATCTCCGCGCAGGAAAAAGACGTCCGAGTCGTCCACGGGCAAAATGTGGCGAAGCACTGGAGCATCGATGCGCCACATGCCAATGGCGTGAGAGGGAATGCGGACTTCGCGTTCATCGTCGTCGTCGACATCAAAGTCGTCATCGTCGGCGCCCTGGCCGTCTCCGGCTTCGCCGGACTCTGCTTCTCCGTCTGTGGACGCATCCATTGCACCATGGGCTCCTCGCCAGCGAAAGGAGATGGCTTTGCGGCGGCGCATTGGCTCTTCAGAATGACCCAAGAGCGCTCGCTCATCGCGAGCGGCCTGCGCCGCAGTCTTGTCGAGAACCTCGAGAAGCAGAGGCTTGAAACCTTGCGTCAGATCCTCGTCAGCAAAAAGTCGGCTTGCCACCTGAAGGAGATGGTAGACGGAAGCCCTTCCCACCGCGAGGATGCACAGTGCCTCGAGTGCTTCAGTTTGCGTGTGGTCTTCATCAAAGGTCTCAAGCAAGAAATCCATAGTCTCATCAAGCGTGTCACTGCGCAGCGCAGCAATGCCCAAACTTTGCAGATCGCGGAGAAGCATTTCGCGCAATTCGCGGACAACCGGAGCGGACACTTCACGGCCCAATGTTTGCAGCGCCACGAGCGCTGACGTGCAGAGAGAGCTGATGATCTTCAGCGAAAGGTCCTCGCTGCTCGCGGCGTCACTAAGCTTGCGCGATTTGGCGGCAATCATGGCATCCCCGCCGTGCACTGCTCCAGACCCCAAAGCGGACGTTGCGGTCTGCACTGCGACAGGCGATGCGTCTGCGGCCGAAAAGAAGGCATCGGTGGTGCCGGGCCGGTTCTTGCGCTCGAGAAGCACAATTCTGACGTGTTCAAGGACAATGAGGCGACGGCGAAAGAGTAGAGCCGCGTACAGGTAAGGTACTACACTTTCCTCGCGGCCAGAGAGACGCGCCATGGATTCCGAAAAGAGAGCCTCTTGCTCAGCACGAACATGGGCTTTAACAGGCTCGTCGACCTGAGCATCTTCCTGGGTCGGCACAGCGTCTTCGCTGCCATCTGCGAGCTCGGTCTCGCCGACGAGGGTTCCTTCGTTGGCCTCTTGTGCCGCGAGCGCAAGCTCGCTTCCTGGGACGTGAAGGCGACCAAAGTTCGCGTCAACGAGCGCAAGAGCATCCTCATTGAGGAGAGCGCTCTCTGGCACCTCGAGAGCGCGAATGAGGTCGAGAAGCGGCTCGCTCAAGATGTAGTCCGGACTTGCAGCGTCACCTCCCGCTGCGCTCGACATCGATGCTCCCATGATGGATGTCTTTGGAAATTAAAAAGCACGGCCCGTATTCTGGTGTCCTAGTGGACGCGAGATTGTAGAAGGTAGTGGTGCCCAGCCACCCACCCCAACAAAAAAGTGATGACGCGGTGCGACCGTGGATCGTTCGAGGACGTGAGGCGGTCAGGGCTCTGGGCCGCAGTAGTGTATTTTCTTGCCCAGGGTCTTTGTATACAGGCCTCAAACACGAGGGGAGCTACTAGGGGCTGCGCGTTTCGGCAGGCAGGCAGGCAGACAGGCAGGCTCGCACTCTCTACACACCTTCCGCCACCGCCGGGGCAGTACGCGCGGGAGCCGCGTCGTCGCGGTTGCAGGTTCTGGAGCCAATGCCTGCCTGTTTTCCCTCGGCTCCGAAGTCGTCGTCAGTACGCTGTCCGTGCGTGCTGCGCGCGATGGTAACCGAGAGGCGCGGCTGAGGCCTCGGGCCGCAGCTGCGTCTGGGCCGAGCGCTTCGCGCCGCGCAAGAGTGATTGTCTAATCGTGGTCTGGCGATGAGCGAGAGAAAAGATAGAAGTAGCAGGATTCGTAGGACTCGAGCAATCTTCCGTACAATTCACGGAAGATTGAGTATATCCTTTAGGACAGCTTAGGTGAGTCCCGGGTTCGGGCTTGGGCTCGTTCGGGCTGGCGCCACTGCCATCGAGATGGTCGGTCGTCGAGATGACTGGCTGTCCAGCTATGGGAATCCTACGTTTGGAGGGAAATATAGTCGGAGGTTCGGGATATTTTTCATGCAATCTATCCAGATACCCACCTTGCATCTTCTTCTCAGTAGCGAATTGGGTCAAATCGTTTCAACAGCCTGCAACCTAAATTCAAAATTATCTTCTCTCTTCTCGGGCGAGAAACTCAAAACCCAAAACGAGCGGGATGCTCAACCCTACATGATATGATTCTTGAATTGGGCATGGCACTCGGAGCAACGTAAGCTTAACTGCGGAGGCGAGGCATGAAGAGCAGCAACATCGAGAATTTTGTCAGGACAAAAGCAATTCGTACAGCCAAAGACTAGGGCTTGTTGCGCGATACCAAAAGGCTCGTGCTCAGCGTCTGGCTGCACGGGGGGCACAGAACGTGCCAACTGCAGCATAGCAGAAGCTTTGGTTGTTGTCTCCAGGGCGAGGTCACGCAAATCAGCTGGTAGATCTGGATGCCAAAAGCGAATAAGCAAAATAATGCGTTCTTCCCCCGTGTTGTTGACCACCTCGTGCTCAAAGGAGTCGTCAAAGAAGAGGAGCTTTCCTGCCGACCAAGTTTGCCAAGACGCTCCGACGCGAATGGCGCAGCGACCGGTTTTACCACCCTCCCCGTCCGCAACAAAGGTCTCGGTCGAAGCAGAAGGTACAACGAGTCCCAGATGTGCAGTGAGTCTCGTGTTGGTGGATGCGCAGTGCGGAATAATGGCGGAATTGCCATCGAGGCGGCTGAAAATGATCTCCCCTGCGCCCTTGTTGGCGAGGTCGATAGCATCTGGAATGAGGCGCTCGAGCAGCGCGCAGGTCTTAGGTGCGGCGTCGGGCTGCGCTCCAGATCCAAAAAGGACCCACTCGGACCACTGTCCATGATCAAGTGCCTGTGCGTCCTCATTGCCCGACTCGCGATACTCACTGCCTACGTCGGGCCATGCAGGTTTCCGCTTTAGTAGACTTGCAAGCTCGGCAGAGATTGTTTCGACAGCATCTTCGAGCGTTTGTGCCCAGGGAAACTCGCTGGCATCCCAAAATGCGCTCGCGCGAAGATCAGGCATGCAGACGCCAGGCCGTTGCAGCGGATTGGTCCAGTTTAGCCCACGCGTTTTGGCATCGATGGACTCGCGAGCCACGCGAGCGGCGCCTTCGAGGTCTCGCGCGCGCTCAAAGTTGAGAGCGCGCTCTACAAAAGCCTCGCGTGCCGAGATTGGGTCTGCTTTACACGCAGATGCAAGAATGAGTTCCGATGTCTCGAGCATTTTACTGCGCACATCGTCGGGGACGTCGACGCTCGCTCCGTCAGAGTGCAAGAGTCCTACAAAGGTCGCGCGATGCATGAACCACGTTCCACTTTCCCGAAGATCGCTGGAGTCCATAAGTGACTCTGAAAACATTTCGACTGCTCTTTCCATGCCCTCATGACTCGGCGATGCCGAGTATACGCTCTTGTACCAGAGCACGGCGGCGTCCATCCATGCCTTGGCCGCCCGTTTTCGCCGCTTTCCAATCGCGATGCAAGCCACCTTATGCGTCGGGTACGCCTTGACCTGGCACTCGCGAGCGCAGTACCACTGCAGGCCGCAGCGTCCGCACCTCAGCTTGGGGCTCTCGCGCTCGCACCCGGCGCACTTGTCCGAGGTCGAGGCGAGCAAGGCCTCTTCTGCGGCCACGTCCATCGTGGATGGGTCCTTCCTTGCCTTGCTCGCCCGCTCGGCCGGACGAGGCTTTTGCCGGCCTCCTCGCTGCTGCGCACGTGAGCGCGGCTGCTCCGGGCCTGAGAGTTGCGGCCTCTCTCGCCGCGGCGCCCGGCTTTTGGCCGCGGCACGGCCCGGAGTTTTATGCTTCCACGAGCTAGGCCCGGGTCCTTTGCCCGGGTATTGACGCTCGCCATGGTCGCTTGTCGCAACAGCGAAGGCAAAACAGCAACGAGAGCGAACGAGAGCGAGAGCGCCGAAAGATACGAGCACGTGTTCGTTTCCCGGGCGAGCTTTGAGGAGAGATGCTGCGCAACGTGGTGCGAGCGCCGTGGCTGCGGCAGGCCCTGGCAGAGGTCCAGGTCGTGGACGCCTCGTGGCACATGCCGGCGGCACAGCGCAACCCTCGCGCCGAGTTCGAAAAGGCGCGCATTCCCGGCGCGAGCTTTTTCGACCTCGACGCCTGCGTCGACGAGTCCACTGACCTGCCGCACATGATGCCTGACGCCGGCAAGTTTCAAGAGTACATGGCAGGCCTGGGCGTGACGCACGACAAACCCATTGTTGTCTATGACACCGTTGGGCTCTTTTCGGCGGCGAGGTTGTGGTACATGCTCAAGAGCGTGGGTGTTGAGCAGGTTGCCGTCCTCGACGGAGGTCTTCCTGCGTGGAAAAAGGCAGGAGGCGACCTTGATTCCGAGACTCCCGCAACAGCAGAAAAGGCGTTTTTCGAGGCCAAAGATCCATCTGCAGCCTTTACGGACGCCGGACGCGTGCTCGGACTCTCCGATGCAATGTCGATGCAAGAATTCAAGGCCGAAAACAATACCTCGGGGTATCTGATCGACGCGCGCGCCAAAGGTCGCTTCGACGGCGTGGACGCAGATCCGCGACCCAAGATGCGTCGAGGTCACATTCCTTTTGCCAAGAACATTCCTTTCGGCGACTTGCTCAAGGATGGCGGCGAATTTCGTTCCAAGGAGGAAATTGCCGTCATCTTTTCTAGCCAAGGCGTCGACGTACGAGCTGTCATTGCGGGAGAGTTGCCGCTTACCTTTAGCTGTGGATCTGGCGTGACGGCGTGCGTTCCATTGCTGGCTGCGGTTGAGTTTTTGGGTGTACCGCTCTCCCAGTGCGTTGTTTACGACGGCTCATGGTCCGACTGGGGTCGCGAGTCCAACAGTGCGACACTTCCCGTCGAGGTCACGGCTGATATCGTCAAAGAGTAGGCCTAACTCGAGCACTTACATGCCGAATCGCGCGCGCGCGAGAGAGAGAGAAAGAGAGAGATATTGATGGGTATATAAAAAAAATTTAGGACTTCTTGTTTTGAGTGGTGGATGCACCGTAGTACGGGGGCCAGACAGGCATGTCGAGCGCGAGTTTGTGTGTGTTCGTGCGTGTGCGTATGTGAATGAGAGAGAATTAGAAAGAGAAAGAGAAAGGGAAGAGAAAAAAGGTCAAGCGGTATGACAGAGAAGAGCGTGATTGACAATGCGCCGGCTCCAGAGGGGTCCACTTCGCGTCCGCAGAGGCTTGCTTATTTATTCCTTGAAGCTTACAGACGGGACATGTTTCCGCCCGAGGCAAGCACAGACTCGCCCGTCATGTAGCTGGCGTCATCACTGCAGAGAAATGCAGCAACGCCAGAAATGTCGACAGGGTCGCCAAATCGCTGGAGAAAACCGTTCTTCTTGGCAGCGCCGTCCGCGTCTTCAGACTTCCAGAGCATGCCCGCCATCTTGGTCCGGACGACGCCAGGGCAGACCGTGTTGACACGAATGCCCATGGGGCCGAGCTCGTTGGCAAGGACCTTGCCGAGCGCAATGACGGCCGTCTTGGAAACGCCGTAAAGACCAAGCGGCGGGCTCGGGAGGAAGCCGCCAACAGAGGAGACAAAGAGCACCGAGCTTCCGCGCTTCAGGTAGGGCATGGCGAGCTTGACCAGGACAAAGTAGGACTTGACATTAATGTTGAAAATCTTGTCAAAGATCTCCTCCGTCATGTCATTGGTAGGGCCCGCTTTGGGGTTCACGCCGGCATTGGACACGAGGGTGTCGATGCGCTCCTCACCGAAAAAGTCGATGGCCGCGCGCAGAAAATCCTCCTGTTCCTTGGACTCGCCCACGTTGCACGTGGTGCCGCCCACATTGTAGCCTTTCTTGCGAAGCTCCTCGACGGTTTGCTCCACATTGGGCGCCTTGCGCGAGCACAAGAAGACGCGTGCGCCCTCCTCGCAGAAGCGCTCGACCATCGCGCGACCGATGCCGAGCGTGCCGGCGGTGACCACGACATTCTTGCCATTGTACCGCTTGCAGGAGTGGCTCGGGTCGCTCATCACGGGCTCTCCCCAGCCGCGGCCCTCCTTGTATTCGGGCTCCCTGTACGTCATCCTCTCCTCGCTCGGCTCGTTCCTCCCTTTCCCTCGACCTTGCCCCGCTACCTCGCCTCCTCGAGCGCGGCCTCCTCGGCGACGCTGGCCTGCACGAGCGAGAGCTGCACGAAGAGGTTCCCGCTCAGCGCGCCCACCTGCTGCTGCTGCTGCTGCTGCTGCTGCTGCCGCCGCTGCTCCTTGTCCGCGTCCACGTCCACGAGCCCGTCCTCCGCGAAGCCGTTCTGCTGCGCGCCGAGCTCAGTCTGCCCCGCGCCGCCGCCAAGTCCGTCCCCGCCCAGCGTGTACAGCAGCGCGGGCTCCTTTGCTTCCGGCCTCGACGCCAGGAAGCGCTCCAGCGTGCCCGCCGCCCGCGCCAGCGAGACCTGCTGCACCTCCTTGAACGACACCTGCTCCATCGCGACGGGCGGCGCGACGTCGAGCACGGGATGGACGAGCGAGCGCGCGCGCGAACGAACGGACTCTGCTGGCCACGGCTGGCTGCTCGAGCTGCTGGCCGTCGCGGGTGGTCCCCGCGGCGAGGCACGCACGCGGCAGGTCGCGGACTAGTCGCGACTAGTTCTGGCGCACACCCGGGTCCCCGGAACATGGTGTGTGCCTCGCTGCGGACCGGGATGGCCGGACAGCGCCAACGGCTAGCTCGCACGCGATGGAGCGCGCGCTGCAGTGCACGCACGACACCGCACGTGCTGCGCGCTCGAGGCACCGGGGCCGGGAAGAGAGATAGAGAGGACCCGTGGCGCGAGGCCGCTGCAGACGCGGGCAGCTCGGCACGCGATGGCGGGGATGATGGCACGAGCGCTGGCGGTCGCGCTCGTGACGCTCCTGACGAGCCTCGCCGGGGAGGTGCAGGCCGTGGAGACCGTGCGTGGCGCTGGAGACCCGGCCGTGCCAAGAACTGCACAAGAGTACGAGCGCTGCAAGGAGACGCATCGATGCCCGCGAGCGTTCACGCGGTACAATGTGGAGCAGGCGAATGTGAGCTTTGCGAGCGCAGCGTTTGCGCAAGGCGAGGAAGAGCACGCGCATCTCTTTGCCGACTTTGAAGACTGGCACCAGGGCACGAGGTTCTGGAATGACGTCGGCAGCGCCTTGGATAGCGAGACAGCTGATTACGCGCACTTCAACTCTTTTGACTACGCACTTCTGGGTCCGCTCGAAGCGTCGCGGAACGCGAATCACTCCTACGTCGTCTCCTTCAACACAACCTCGCTGACTGCAAGCCTCGTCAACGAGACCTCAGGAACCCCGGAAGAGATCTGGGCAGATTCTGGAGAGCTCGTAGCGACGCCAAACGGTACCGAAGTTGCCCTCTTTAACTTTGAATGGATTGATCTCGGTGCCAACACCCAGATTCTCACCACGGGTATCCGCGCTCTTACGTTGCTCAGCCGAAGCAGCATCAAGCTCGGTTCTCGCATTGTTGTAGACCCCGCAACGCTAGGTGGATTTCCGGGCGGGGCAGCCGTTGCCAACAACAACGCGCAGGGACCTGGCAGCTCTTCGAAAAGGGTGTACCTGTTCACCATCGAAACCTCGGCAACGCGAGTCAAGGAAGTCCAGACAGTGCGCACTTGGGCAGCGACCGGACAGACACTCGCGGGAAGCTTTCGACTTCGGTTTCGCAATGGGCGCACGCACTCTATCCCACATGACGCCTCGCCGGCGCTCTTCAAGGCCCGTTTGGAACGCGCCACAGAAACGGTCGGCCACGTCTCGGTACATCGCAGTGCACGCGATGCGGAGGGCGGCTATACGTGGTCAGTGACCTTTGATACGGCGGTGGGCAATCTCCCGGAACTCGAGGTCGAGAACGAGCTACTGGGCATTGGAGCAGATATTGAAGCCAATACTCCGCAGCAAGCAAACGAGCTTGGCGGGACATTTGCGCTCGAGTTTCTTGGCACGCAGACAGACTCGCTTCCGTTTAATGTGTCAAGCTGGGACATGGCTCGCGCTCTTGAGCAGCTTGATGGTGTTCTCTTTGCTTCTGTGCAACGCCGGGACGCAGCCTGCGATGGGCGTCCGCTTCCGCAACCAGACTATGGGCCTTGCGACAATGGTCTTTGCGCGAACGATGGTCCCGGTCCCTCGCGGGAGCTCACCTGGACGGTGCTGCTGGTCACCGACGAGGGCAACGTGGCGCCAACCTCGCCAACAGCAGCCAACATCGACGCTGTTGGCCCTGTTCAGTCGCTCTCTGTGGTAGACATTGCCCTCACCGGTGTGGATGCTGATATTTCTGTGCTGGACGGCCATCAAGGTCTAGTCCATGCGCAAAGCTTCACAAGCTTGGCCAGTGCGCCGACATCTCCATTCTCGTACGCGTTTGGGGGCCGCGGGGGCTCGCACGGTGGCCAGGGTGCCCTGCCCGGCCTGGCCCTGGAAGGGCAAAGTTTGCTGCGTCCCGACGCGAGCCTGAATCTCTCCGCGAGTGCAAGTCTCGAGGTCGCGTCGCGTATGCTCGCGCCGACATATGGGGCCGCAGATCTCGGAACAGACTTGCTCGGCGGCAGTGGCGGCGGTGTAGGCGGCGTCAACTTGCGGCATTTACTGGCCCGCAGCAACCCTGCGGGACTGGGCGGCGACGGAGGCGGAGCTGTTGAAATCATTGCAGTAAACGACATTACATTCGAGGTCGGGGCCGGCGTCGACGTCTCGGGAAGCGCAGGTCACGACGCTTTTTGGGGCGGCGGCGGTGGAGCCGGTGGTAGCATCCTTATTGCTGCTGGTGGCATTTTGCATGTCGAAGCCAACGATACACTTGTGGCTGATGGTGGCCCTGGCGGTGCGAGCGGGGCTTTTCCGGACGGAGACCGAGGCAGCGGCGGTGGAGGTCGGATTGCAGTCTTTGCAAAATCAATTTCGATTGACCGCGATTCGTTTGCGACTGCGATACATGCATCACCGGGTGGTTCGATTCATGTCTTTTCGACGCTGGGTCCTCGATTACACGTGGACGAAACCACTGGAGCCGCTGGAACGTCCTCATCGCTACGGCTCGAGGTCGAAGAGTTTACCCAGACCGCATCAGGCGTGCGCCGCCGGAGCCCCTTTGTGGCAAATGGACCTCGATTTGCGATCCACCCAGGCGGGCCAGATGATGGCAAGCCAAACCGCGTCACCGTCTATGTCAAGGCAGCACGAATTGACATGGGCGCAAGTGTCGATGTGCGTAGCACCGGTGTTGCGCTCTATGCCTCGACAGATCCCGACGCAAGTGTCATGATTGGAACTGCTCTCCGCGACGGAAACTTTGTCCACGGCACAGCGTATCACGGAGCACCTGACCAAGTGTTCTATCACCACGCAAAGCTCCATCGCTGGTACAAACTTGAGATTCTACTTGACTGGGATGCCAGCACATATACAATTCGTCTTAATGACGAGGAGCGCGTTCTCGACGCTTCCTTTGAGGGCTCCGATATCGCAAGCATTGGACTTCATGGCTACTCGGGCTCAATATCATGGTTTGACGAGATTTTTGTCGGCCACGATGATACAGCAGGATTTCGTTGCCCCACCATTATCGAGCATGCGACGCCAGCGTCTGACGCCGAGGCAACGCGAGCAGAGCGCGCGAGTGCGGCCTCGCTCAGCATATCACGACCCGATCAGACGGACTGGAAGACAGATGCCCTTGGTCCATCATCTTCAATGACGCCGATGTTGCGCCACGAGTCTCATTTGTCCAGCAGGACGCTATACCAAATGAACTCGCATGGGCTCGTATACAATAGCGGCGGGATGCATTATCAGTTCCGCTCCGAGGTGAGCGCAGCTGAGGCAAACACGCTCTCAGGGACGGTCAACTACGGTATGTTGCTTGAAACACCGTCATCGCCAGGATGGGAGGTGAGCCCTGATTTGCTCGCGGCCAGCAAAACCATGGCAGGCGGCAATGGCCGCGATTGGGACAATGGCATGGACCAAGACGCTGCGAGTGTGAACGACGGCGAAGATGCAAGCACGGGGCGCTACTATTGGTACGGCGATCACATGAATCCGCGCCAAGATGAAGAGCCGCTTCTTTGGGGTGGAATCATGGCATGCTCTACCAGCGACTTCAAGCATTGGCGAAACGAGGGCACAATGCTGCATTTTACCAATATTTCGTATGACGGAGGCGTGCCGCGGACCACAGTGGAGATCGTTGGTGCACCAGGTCACGAGGTCGAGGTTTCGGAGATGGAGACTGTGGGTGTTGGGAATTGGTCTGGCGCGGCCCTACACGCGGAGCGTCCCAAGATTATCTACAACAATGACACTGGCAAATACGTCATGTGGTCCAGCGTGCACGATGAGTCGAACGAAGTGGGCGTCGCCATGGTGGCAACGGCTGATTTCCCGGGCGGACCATTCGCGATTCACGATGTCTTCTTGCCCAATGGCAACGAAACGCATGATCAGACGGTTCTGCAGCGCCCGGACGGTCAAGCCGTCCTGGTTCGCACCTACTTTGCCACGGTAGACTATATCCTTCCCGAGCCGGTGATGCAGCCAATGTGGGAGTCTGTCAAGGACAGCAGTGGAGAGGTCGATTATGGTCTCAACTATCATCGGTCGACGTATCTGGAAGGCTACGATGACCCGAATGACATTTGCATTCAGCGCGTGCGCAAGGAGGACAAGGAGGCAAACATTACGCAGACACCCGAAGAGGATCGCATGCCCGTGGAAGAGTGGATCCGCAATGCATACAATGGCAGTGGCTATCTCGAGAACTACGTCTTGAGCGAGCAAGCGGAGCCTTGGCTGTACGAAACAATCAATGGGCAAGGTGATCCAATCGTAGAGTCGCGCTTTCTCAACCCAACGCTGGACATAAATAATCTGTGGATGCCGAGCTCCGTGCCGACAGTGGTGGCTAAGCCTTGGAAAGCGAATTACAAGGACGGAAACATCGCAGACAATATTGTACACAGTACGCTCCCGGACAAATTGATCGGTCCGCCGCAGATCGTGGAGCAGCGCAGAACCAAGTATGTGGCTATCAGCTTGCTGACACCAGACTACCTTGGTCTCGCTAGCGAACTCTCTATTATGGAGGGTCACACGGAGGATGGGATCGATTTGGCATCAATTCTGACAAGTGTGGACCAGCTTGGCACGGATTTGGCAGCGGATGCAGTCCCGTACGAGCGACGATTCTTTCCTGCTGTGTGCGAAGGAGGTGCGAACGACAACGAATGGGAAGACTGTCGCGATGCACCCGAACAGAGGCAGTACTCCACTGTACCTGGTCAAGTATGGGGCCTGGACGCACCTTTTGACTTTGTCACCGAGTACGATTGGTCGTGGCGGTACAATCAATACCGTTGGGATAATGACGGTGTTCCGATGGACAATCACACACATCCAGTGAACTTCAAGGATCAGTTGATTGGTTGGTTCGTTCCGGGTCGTGGTCTTCGCGACACGACACGTAGTCGCTCCGAGTTCCGTCCGTACGATCACAACTGCTTTCGTGGTTCGATTGGTACTCCTGGAGACGACAATTACGTTGCCGCGGATGACCTGTACAATCACACGCTGTCACAGCATTATCTCAAGACGGAGGGCGCCGACATTGCTTCTACACGGGCACACTTGCGCGAATTCGACGAATCGATGATCATACTTTGAGCGCAAGGATTTCTTAGCAGTACCACCTCGCTCGCCATAGCATTTCGCATGGGTTTGAAGAAGAAAAGAAAGGCAAAGTAATTGTAAAAGAATTTTGACATGCAGGCGAAGGACCTAGGCCTAAGCCTTCGCTCGTATGAGTTTCTGATTTTCTCTCACATTAGTACGTAACTGAGCCCGCCCAACGAGGCATGGCCGAGGTTTCGCGAATGTTCGAGACGCCCGTGACGAACTGGACGAGGCGCTCAAAACCGAGACCCCACCCAGCATGCGGCACGCTACCATAGCGTCGCAAATCAAGGTACCACTGCATGTGCTCTCTGGAGTGGGGACCAACGCGCGCATCGAGGCGCTCGAAGTCGTCCTCGCGCTCAGAACCACCAACCAGCTCGCCGATTCGAGGAATGAGTAGATCGAAGCAGTTGACGCGGTCCGCACGGTCTTCAGAGGGTTTCATATAGAATGCCTTGCAATGCGCAGGATAATGTGTGACAAAGAGGGGCTGGCCCTGGCAGTACTTGTCAACGAGGAAGCGCTCATGTTCCGTTTGCAGATCCATACCACGGACGACCGGGTCGGAAAATATGCTAGCTGCCTGCTCGAGGATGTCGATGGCCTCGTCATAAGTCATGTGCAAAAAGGGCTTGTCTCGCGCGCGCTGCACAAGATCCCAGCGCTCGGTGCCCATGCTGTCCTTCTTTTGGTTGTGCAGCGCAAAGAGATGATCAAGGTCGTCTGCGTGTGCATCGACGACATTTCCGATAATGTGTTTGACGCAATCCTCTGCGAGCGCCATGGAGTCCTCGAGGTCGTGAAAGGCAACCTCGGGCTCGAGCATCCAGAACTCGCTCAGGTGCTTGGTGGTGTGCGAGTTCTCGGCGCGAAAGGCGGGGCCAAAGGTATACACCTTGGAGAGCGAGCACGCAAAAGGCTCGAGATGCAATTGGCCCGAGACGGTGAGAAAAGTGCCAAGATCTCCATCTTGCGCGAGCTCACCCTGGTCGACAGGGAACATATCGCCTGCGCCCTCGCAGTCGATAGATGTCAGCACGGGGGTGTGAATTTGCGTAAAGTCATTCTCCGCAAAAAATTTGTGGACCTCGAGACTTGCCTTGCTCCGGACGCGAAGCACGGCACCCATGAGGTTGCTGCGCGGTCGGAGGTGCATGAAGTCTCGCAGGAACTCCGGGGAATGGTACTTTTTTTGCAGGGGGTATTCCGCGCCATCGCAGGCACCAATAAGATCGACGTCGGCGTCAGAGAGCTCCACCTGTCCACGAGGGCTCTGCTGTACCACACCTTGAGCGTAGACGCTGGCGCCCGTGCCAATGTTCGCGGGCAGTCGGTCGGTGGGGATTACGATTTGGATGCTTTCCCATGAGCTCCCGTCGCTGACCTGGACAAAGCTCAGCGTCTTCTGGCGACGCACGGACTTGACCCATCCACGCACAGCGGAGGTTTGCTGCTTGTATTTTGCGCCCGACGCGAGGAGGTCCTTTACGCGCCGAGTATCTGGGCGCGCAGCAGATTCACCGCTGGTGTTGGTGGTGCTCAAGGAGCTGCGCCATGAGACGCAGCGAGGTTGGGACTGTCGAACCGCGGCTGCCGCTGACAAAAGGTCATGGCGCAGCGCGCTACGTCGCAAAAGTGCTGCACGCATTCTCCCTGGCCGGGCCTCGCAACAGAATTGTGTTCTCTGCCGCTCCTGCTGCCACTGCTGCTGCTGCTGCTGCTGCTGCTGCTGCTGTGCTCTCGCTCGCCGTGTGGTCATCATCGCGGCAGGTACATTTTTATAGACCCTTTTACGAGCGTTTTAGCCCCTTAATAGAGAAATTGATATGGTCATCACAGCAGCAGCACCAGTATCAGGATGCCATGAAAGATCTCCGTGGCGAATGGCTTCATACACGCTGCTGATGCAAGTTTGTCGCGCGCAAAGCTCAAAAATGTCGATCATGCTCGCTTGCTTGTAATCGTCATTTTCGCCGGTCGAACTTTCTTTTCTTGTGCGGTTCATGTCTCAGGCCTGCACTGCATTTGTGCAAACATTGCATATTTTGACCAAGATGCAAAAAGGGGCGAGTGATAGGGGTAACGAAAGCTAAAATCCAATTGCACGCGAACTCAAAAGTAGAAAGGTAGAGAAGTAAATCTCAGGCATGACTGACTGGGCCACCGGCTTCAGCCCAAATCACCGGCCGACGTCGAGGACCCAGCCATCAGAGACGATACGCTAACTGAATGTCCGTCTCCATGAAAATGCTGCAAGCAAAGACGTAGGCATAGGTGCAGGCACAAGCGTGAGCGTATAGGCGTTGACCCTTGAGCAAATCGCTGTGTGCGCGTGAGCGTACCCCAGACCCGCAGAATGAGTTGCATGACCTCAATTCTTACTTTCTTCCATTTTTTAACTTCACAGAACGAGCAGGGCCGGATGCTGAAAGCAAAGAGGCAATTGAGCTGACAAAACAAGCTAAGGACCCAACAGATTTTGCGTAGGCAGCATGATGCTGTTGCGGCGCCGGGCCGCCGCGACAGCCTGCGCAGTAAGAAACACACGATTGTACAGCGGACCCTTGCCAGCAAAATGAACGATGAAATCCCCGTTTCGATAGAAATCAAGGGAACAATCATTGCCACGTCGCAGGGCTAGACTCGCGTCGACAAACTCGCACACATTTGCGTTGAGGGCGCACGCATCAATTGTTGCAGTTTTTGCGCGAACCTCCTCGCTGCGCGGGTGCGGTGGAAGATTGTGTTCGCGCGCTTCTTCAATAAAGATGTCTGTGCCGTACAAGTAGTGCATGGCGCGTTGCTCGTATTTGAAGAGGTGCTGACCCTTGATCAGCCATTCCTGCTTCCAGCATTCCTGCAGCCACCACATTGTCCAATCTGAGTTGTGCACAATAAAGACGCCCGAATTAATGCCGTTTTGATCTGTTGCAAAGAAAAGCTCATGGTTGGCATCAACGAGGTCCTCAATGCCGATTGTCATGTTCATGAAGATCGCATCGTGGTCAACCCAAACCATAAAGTCGTAGGAAGGTAAGTACTTGCTCAGCAAGGTAAGTTTTGACCACGCCGGCGGGCGGCTGAGATCAATCTCATCATTGGCCTCAATTAAGTCATACCCGTGATGCTCTGCGTATTCTCGCTTGTTGCGAATCGAAAGTCTGAGCATGGTGGGGTCAGAATTATGAGAAAAGGTAAGAAGGCCAATGCGAAGCTTCTTCTTTTCCCAGGGAGATGAAGCGTCTCGTTGCGCTACTGCGTCTCGGTCAAGGTATCTGCATTCATGAACTAAAGCGTCATCCCGAAACTGAATAGGTGAGTCGAGTGAAAGCACCTTGAAGAAGTAGACCAGAAAGGCGACGACGCACAGGACGGCGACCCTGGTCTTTATCCCGGGGCACCCAACCAGGTGACGCTTAGACGGCTTCGACATCTCCGCCGCGCGCGGAGCGACTTGCGCGCGCACAGCCTGTCCCTCCTCCCCGCCCCGCACGGACCGCGCCGCGCCCAGGCCGCGGAGGCCGCCCGCTTCTGCACGCTGTCGCCCCGAGCGAGGGTGGTCTCCCTCCCGCGCGGGTGGTTGCCCCCGGTCTCTCCCACGGGGTCACGGCCGGAGCAGGCACGCCCGGTCGCTGCGCTTCCCCCCTCCGCGGCGTCGCGGCCCCTGCGCTCGCCGCCGCTCCCGCGCGCCGCGCCGCCCAGCTTCGATCGAGCTCTGCCGCACGCGCCGCCGCGCGGTCTGCCAGCTCGCGTGCGCCGGCATGTGCATCCCGCCGGCGCACTGCTGCCAACTGCAACTTCATGTTGCAGTAGTATTCGCTAACTTACGCTGTTCCGAAAAGGTGTCGCGCGACCAAAGAGAAAACCGCGGCCGGGCCAGCCTCCGTGGAGGGTGACGGGCGCCTAGGCTGCACCTAGGCCCAACGCTACCGGTCCGCGTGCGTGCGTACTTCTTTCGGGGGACCTCGGTGGCCAGGACGTGCTCGAGCTGGGCGCCTCCGCCTTCCTGAGACCTCGGCCGCGCCGCGCTGTGCGGAGAGCGTTTGCGAGGCCTCGCGGGAGGCGCGGGAGCGGGCGGGACGCAGCGGCGGCGGCGGCGAGGGGAGAGAGATATGGTAGCGTCTTGCCGGGGGAGGAGCGACGGAAGGAGACGAGAAAAGGGGGGTGGGGGGAAAGTGTATGGGAAGCTGAACCTGCGACGTTTTGTCGCAGCTCTGAGATGGCTCCAGAGACTCTTCAGAAATTTGGAAAGTGAGGTCTTGACTTATATCAAGCATTACTTGTAAACGGCAAATAGTTAGTTGGTCTGGACTGCTTGCGATCGAGCGACTAGAACTTTTGCAGACAAAGATTTTTTGGCACTCTTCCGAATCTGACAAACTGTTAGATCAAAGGGCGCAAGTCGGATCATCTCGAACTCACAAACGCTTTGCTTGCTTCGCTCTCACGCTGATCGAAGAGGGACGAAATACACCATCGCGTCACATATACGACGTTAACAATGCTCGCGTTGCAAAAGAATTCTCCAAAAGTGAGTTCCAAACTTGATTTGCTGGCAAGAACCAAGAAGGACCAGCTCTGTCCCGCGAGCATAGACTAAATGCTTTTCGTTCTCCAATGTTGGCGCGCTGATGGTACGGTGTGACGCCTATCCTACGTGTTTCCAGCGTTCAGCTTTCGTCAATTTTGGCCCCTTTAAGGTAGGAGCAGCTCACGGAATGTTTCTTTGTCCTCGATCGAAGCGGCATTGGTCAGGGTGCGAGACAAGGTGGCTCCGCGGCGCCCTCCACTTGGCGTTGATCCTTTATCGCCACCATAGCCGAACCGCTCGTATAATGAAGTCCACTCGGGAGACCCGAAACGAGTGTCAATCTGGCAAGTAGCCCGCAAATGGTCGTCGATGAGCGACGGGCGCGCCGAGCTGATCGCAGTACGGCGCAGAAAGTATGCATATACAGGCGTATCGCATCGATCCGCAACCTATTTCTGTGGAGTGGAACGCGTGCGTAATGTGCAGGTGTTTATTTTCTCCCAGTTTCAGAAATTAAATCCTGACGATGGTGGAGAGAACACCGTACTTGCAGAAAGAGCGTAGCGTGCAGACCTGAAATTGCTTGATTGGGAAGCGAAAGCGCACAGATCTCTCTCGGTCGGAGAGACCGCGCCCATTTCCCAATTATCGACTAGGTCATCGCAGGCCATCTCCCAAGCATCGTTCACCGATTCCTTGACCTCGTCGAGGGACGAAGACGAGAACGAATCTTGCATCAATGCCTGGGCAATTTCGTCTTATTTTTGTTAATGTAAAATCATCAGCGAGACCATTGAGAAATATCCCAGGCGACTTGTGTTCATGCACGATGAAGCGCGTGCTGGAACCGTCGTTCGGGGCGAGGATACCAACATTTTCTCGCTTAATCTCATGTTTCACCATTCCCAACCACACCATGTCCACGCGATGGCCGATACCCGACACGCTGAGGGCGCTTTCGATATGCAGAGGCATCCATGAATACGGCGACGTCACGACTTTCTCCTCCAAATCGAAACCCAGATTTTGGCTAACGAATGCGTTAAAATAAGCGTCGCTACGCTCGAGATACTGTTCACGAGAGAGATCCTCGATACCGGGACGTCGCCAAAGCCGGCCTTCTGCCCGAAGAAATCCCACCCAACCTCGTCGGCGAAATCCCCCAAGGTGACCACTTTCGCAGGGTGTAAGTCGAGGCAAGCCTGCACGTCACTTTGGGGTGCGAGCCTGCACGCCGCTTTGGGGCGCGAGACATCCTCGGCTCTACGACGAGTGCTGCGAGCTGATTGCGCTGCTCTTTGCGCGCGGCCGGCCAACGAAGGAATTCAGGACAAACTTGCTCGAGAGACTTTTAATAATTGCTTGGTCCTCTTTGCTTCCTTTGTCTATACCTCGGCGAACGGTCTTACGGTCGCCATCCTGCCTTTCCTGTCACTTCTACAGCAAGGTCCACAGCAAGGAAATTCACGCTCGGCTTGTACTCGGCGGTAAGTTAGGTGGTCTACACAATAATGATGCGCCCGGGATTAGTACGGTTTAAAGCGACTGTACTCCTCGTGCATTTCTTCAAGCTCTCCGTTCCCCTGTACCAGACCCGATTCAAAGGTAAGCGCAAGATCATATTCCTCTTTCCGGGTCTGGTATCACAGTACGACGCAGGAGATCCATATTGGAAGTGCGCGAGTCGCAAGTGGATATTGGACGGCGCAAGTCGATAATGGCACGCGCGCAAGTGTCACAAACCGGCTTCTCACAGTGGTATGGCGGGCGGCCTCTTTCTCTCTCTCTCTCTCTCTCCGCAAGCTAGACAGCGAATTCAAATTCCTCTTCGAATTTGATTCGAACTCGACGCAGCGCCGCCGCTGCGAGCGCGCGAGCGCGCCTGCCTGAGCGCGGCGCCCGTTCGCCCGCCCGCCGCGACGAGCCCGCGTCTCCTAGAGCAGCGCAGCGCAGCGCAGAGCAGAGCAGACCAGAGCAGACCAGAGCAGACCAGAGCAGAGCAGAGCAGACCAGAGCTGCGCATCGCGCGGCGGAGCCAGCCCAGCCCAGCCCGGCCGATCGGCCAGTCCAGGACCGCCCAGGAGCTCGCTCGGTCTACGCCGCCGGCTCCTCGCCGCTGCGCAGCGCGGCGGCCCGTGCAGCAGCGCGCGGTCCCTCCCCGCGCCGGCGCTCGCCAAGCCAGCCGGCCGCGAGCATCGATCCGGCGGGCGGCCAGGCAGGCAGATAGTCGGCCGCCCGCCTCGCCCCACGCCCTCCCTCTCGGCGAGGCCTCCGCGCGCGCCCGGCACAGGCGGGGATCTCGCTCCCTCTCTCCCCTCCTCGCCCCGCCTGCGCTCCGCCCGCCGCGCCGCGCCGCCGCGAGCGCAGACCCGACCGAGCCCCGCGCGGCCGAGGCAAAGAGGGGAGGCCTCCTCGCCCTTTTCTCACATCGCTTGACACCGCCGCGCGCCCGTGACACAGGCCGACCGCCGCGTTTCCTGCTCAGCTGGCTGCGCCGAGGCAGGCCAGCCAGGCCAGCTAGCCAGCCGGCCAGCCAGCCAGCGGGGCTTCGCAGACTGCTGCGCTCTCTCGCGAGATTCGGGCGCTTCGGGCGAGGTGGTGGGCGTATTTCCGCGCAAGCAAAGAGGGAAGGCCCGCCGGGGTGGTCAAACGCGAGACTTTTCCCTTGGCGTTACGCCTCTTCGGGCTCCACAGCTTGGTCTCTGTCTGTGACATTTCCAAGGCTTGCAGACAGATAGATAGCAGGGCCTGTGTTCTTTCTACTTTGTCTCGCTTGACCCTCCCTCCCTCCCTTTCTCCCTTTCTCCTCCCCCTACCCCTTCCCATTCCCTCCGCGAGCACCAAGGCTACGTCAGGCCTACCTCTTCGTCTCTGCCCGACCCTGTCTGGCAGGGTACTCACAAGTTCGCTCGCTAGGCAAGAAATCACTGCTGTCCGCACGTACGCAATTTATCCTTTTGTACCAAACAACTCAAGCCCTCCTCTTCGTCCAAAAGGCCGTTTCATGAGGAAAGGGCCTGCTCCACGTCGAGGACCAGCAAAGCCCTAGGAAAAGGGGGCAGGCCATTCATCCAATCAACGATTGCGCTGAGTTCACCAAAGGGGACCCCATGCGTTCCACTCGATTCGGGTCCGCGCCGCCAGGCAATGCGGCAATGGCCCAGGCATCTGCCGAAGCCTCCTCCTCACTACTATCGTCGTCGTCGTCGTCGTCGTCGTCATCATCGTCAAGAATGCCTGCTGTAGCGCTCGCACCGAGTCAGAGACATGCAGTCACTTTGGATGGACTGCCGTCAGCTCTGGGGTCTGCAGGACACAGCTCAGGATCGGGTCCAGGCCCAAGTTCGATTTCTGCTGGAGCGCAAAAGCGACAGCGCTGGCAGCAAGGACAGGCCTCGCTCTTGCGTAGAGCCACAACGGGTAGTGCCACAGTGGGCGATCGCGAAGTCGTCGCCAAAAACACTGTTCAAACCCGTGTTATTGATTTCTTTGCCATCGTAGAACGCAGTGCCAACCACTTTTGGGTGCGGCAACGCTTTCCGGCGGTAGGACCAGTTGCCTTCCCAGAAGCACTTCTTCTTCTTTGTCTGCGCGAGGTCTTTGGTGACCCTCACGACAACAAAGATGCCTTGGATGAAGTCTGTATGCCCTCGACGCATGGCGCACTGCCGCACAAACAGGAAGCACATGCGCAACGAGCATCACTCTGCTCTTTTATTCTCCCAGACGCTGCGACGGGCACACTCTTGTACTGCAGCGCCATACAAGTGCTCGAAGCCTCGCAATTCATTTGCACGGTCTCGCGGCATCCTGTCATGTCCTTCATGGAGACTGCTCTCGATGAGCTCGCTAGCCTTTGCGATCGTGACGTCTGTGCCCACGTCACCATTGAACCCTTTGTTCGATCCCTCATTGCGGAGGTGCCCATTCCCGCCACGGACCGCTCCATGCGTCTCACCTGGGAACGCTCCCCCGTTTTTAAGCGCCGCATTCCCATTTGCGACCCGCGCATGAGACATCTTCCCTTGGTCGATGACCGATGTTTCTTAACCCTGCTCTCTGTTTTTCGCGCTACCCAAATTGTGCAAATCCTCGAGCACCTCTTGGCAGAGGACTCGGTCATTCTTCATGCTACAGATTCCTCTCGCCTGACGCCCATCGCCGAGGCGTTGCGGGCACTTATCTTTCCCTTTGTGTGGCAGAGCCTTTATGTTCCTGTGCTTCCACGCTCAGAGTGGCACATGCTTCAGTCCCCATCTCCGTTTCTCGTTGGTGTCTGCTGTGCGGACAAGGCGGAGTTCAAGCTACGATTGCACACAAACTGCGCGTACCATCGTCAGACCGCCAAGCGCTTTGTCATCATCGACGCAGAGGCTTCGCGCATCGAGACCTTGTGCCGGACTCCAGGCCTCGCGCGCAGACTTACGTCCTCGCTCACCTCGCTCGCGGGACTCGATTCTAACACTGAGGACTATGATCAGGACACAGACGTTGCAAGCACAGTTCGGCCCGTGCCCTCAATTCCTGAACCATTGCGCACCAATCTGCTTTCCCAATTGGAAGGCATCATTCCTGCTTCTCTCGCGTCACCGTGCGCCTCTCCGCGAGCCCTTTCGCCCCGCATCCCGGCAGCACGCCATAGTTCCGGCCCGCATGCCTCGGCGTCTTCGGCTGCAAGTCAGAGCGCGCATTCAGGTAGCACTGCCTTTTCTTTCCCGTATTCTGCTGGCTCAATGCAAAGCGGGAGTCAAGATTCGGCGCTGTCATTCTCCTCCGAAGGTTCCGCTTCCGTTGCAGATGATACAGCCGACGACCGGGTTTGGATCGACCACCTGCGCGTTGCGCTGCTCGAGGTCTTTCTCACACTGTTCTCGCACATCAAGTTCCACCTTGTACCGCTCGCGCCGTCGTCTGCATTGCACTCAGACACTACGCAGACAGAAGGGACAGTGTCTTCTTTGCCACCACGCATCTCTATCTCCCAGACTACTGACAACACCATTCCTTTTCATGGACATCCGCACCGACTGCGTCGCTCGGGCACCGGGGACCCAGGCATCCCTGTCGCCTCGGCGGCACCTTCATCTGCCATGCAAAACCCCCTTCACCTCAACACAACTGGACGGCCCGTTTCAATGGGCTCGCGAATGAGTTCTTCCTCTAGCACGTGCAGTCTGAGCAGTATCGGTAGCGCCGGGTCTTCATCGGTCCGCGGGCCCGTCAGCAAGCTCGGCTTCGATCCTGTTGGCTTCGTGGCTGACCTTCCCGAGTCGTATCGCCCCTTTGTGGAATCCTTCGTGGACCGTCGACTCTTTTGCGACCTGGTGGGCCGCCAGGTCTCTTCAGGCGGCGGCTCGCTCTTTGATCGTCTTGTCAGCATCTGGCGGAAGCAGTCTGTCCGGACCATCAAGCGTAAAATGTCTCCGCTCGCGCGCAAGCTCAATGACCTCCTTGCAGACCTTGGCTTTTCCGTATCGGCCACACGCCTCGCCATCGATCGCCTTATTGTGCTCAGCCCCGAAGAGATGAACAACCTTTTCACCTCCATGTCCAAGGTCAAAGAGGCGCTCGGTCACATGGGTATTCCTCGTTTCATCATTGAGGAAGACAGCATGCCGGCTATCGCCGACAATCCTCGCACACTCAAGTTACGCACTCTTTTGCAGCGTCCCAAACTTCGAGAAAAGCCTCCTTTGGTTTGCAAAATTGCTCTCGACAAGTTCCACCGAGATGTGCCCGGAACATGGGCAGATCACCCCGACCAGGTCGGCCGCATGGCACCGCTTCGACGGGAGCTGGTGCTTGCCCATACTGTCGCAACATTGCCGCACCAGCCACTGCGTCAGCATCGCTCGGAGACACGTTGTGCCAAACTTACTGCGCTGGCGCTCATGAATGCACTTCGGTATCACGAACAGCAGCAACATGACGACGCCAAAGCAAGCACGAATGCAGCGCAGAGAGGCCCGCGTCATGGTGACGCCGCAATTTCAGCTACTGCCTCTACTGCTGCTGCAGCTGGTACAGCTGCCGACCTCGCCGATGCGGCTGGGTCTGCAACGCTCGCTCCGTCTCACATTTCGTCCACACCTAGTTCTCTCGGAGACATGCTCCGCGTTGTGTCGAGCTCCACGCTCTCTTCACTTCATGAATCTCTCGGGATCAATGCAGATAGTACGGGATCCAGCGCTTTACAGAGCGTCGCTGACATCAATGCTCTTGGGACGAATGCCGAATCTTCTGCAGCACGAGTGCGCGCCCTACGCTGGCGCGAATCCCAGGCTCAGGTTGCAAGTGAGGACGCAACTGACACGTTGCTCTCACACATTGCCGCCTCTGAGACCGTGCGTCGCACCGAGACGCAGCGTAGTCGGCATCAGATTGACACCCTTCAGCGCGTCTTGTCAGAAAAGGACCAGCGCATCCAGGAACTTGAACATCGCTTAGCCTCGATGCACGCTTCTTCAGCAGGTGATGAAATCTCTTCAACCACTAGCGACTCCACGGAAGGGCTTCACCATCGACGCCATGCGTCTTCCTCTTCTTCTTCTTCGTCGTCTTCCTCTTCTCCTCAATCTGCCCCGACCAATCCTGACGAGGCATGGCAACCTGATTCCCCGCTTCTCTCTCGCAAAACAGAGGGTGGTACTCAGAACTGTCGCGAGGAGAGCAGCAGTACCAGCAGCGCCGACGAAGCAGCAGCTTTTGCCGCGCTTTCACGGACTCGCGCTCGTCGCAATTCTCCACTGTACACGAACACGCTCGCTACGCGCCGACGCGCCGTCACAGTGAACGTTTCCACTGCGACGCCTTCGTACTTGGGCCTCTCGCTCGATCAGGTTCCTCCTCGGCCCAATAGTGCTCAACAGGAATCATCAGTGCCTGTCGACGACGGCACTGCAAAAACTTCGGCACGAAGCAACGGGAAAAGCCAGGATTCGTAACTGAAAGGCTGCCGAATGATGGACAGATACGTATACCAAGACATTCAAGGTTCTTGCTCGTCATACAGATGCATGCTAAATTCTCCTCTTCATTCTTTTTTTATTGTATAGCCTCCAGCAGGCCCAAGTAGTAGGTATAGTACTACACACGATCATACCATCATAGTTTCTTTTTTCTTTTTCACGCACCACCAGCTTTGTCAGCGTACTAGCTGTAAATCAGGCTTCGAGCAGCTCGGCCAGGTCCAATTTTACCGTCTCCGCGAGCGCTTGCGCAAAGTCAAACGGAACCGTACACTTGAGTTTCACCAAATCGAGATCTTCTGCGCGAGAGACACGGGTCAAAAGCCCCGCGCTGATGAGCGAGGCTACTTGCTTGTTGAGCTGCCGGGTCGGCCGACGTTTGCCCGGAGCACCTTGCGCTTCATCGCCAGGCCGTGACGCGCTTGCCTCCAGCATACCCTCCAAAGCGCGATACAGGTTCACGAGCCGCTCTAAGTTGAACACTTTGGGGCCAAGAAGCAACTGACCGGCGCTTGCGCCTGCGAGCTTCCGAGATGTTGCAGCACTTCCATACTTTTGCTGCTTTGACAACTTGCGCGCGTGCCCAAAAAGTGTGCGATCGTGCTCCGGGCTATTGTACGATCCGAGAAAGGAAGCCAGGAGGACAACCTTTGAATCATACGGGAGGTCGGCAGCGCGCTTGATCTCGTCACGCTCCCAGCGCTCGAGAGTATGTCCATTGGGGTTCTCGGCCCGTGGATCGAGCTCGAAATCGTGGTGATACAGCATCTTGAAAGTGAGCCCCACACGTCCCTCTAAAGCAACGCGAAATGCAGTTTGCGGGTTCCCCAAAGATCCCGGGCGCTTCACGAGCGCGTCCCAGAGGTCAGAGCAAATACGAGACATTTCGCGCAAATCGCGGACCTGCGAAGAAAAGGTCTGCAACGCCACGGCTACAAAACTTCGCACATCACCCTCAGAATACGCTTTGCCTGCGCGAGCGCCAAGCTGCATCATCAGGATCTTACGCTGCTCCATTTGCGAGTATGCGGGAAACTCGACAAAGCACGTCGACGCGTTACGCAGCGCCAAACTCATGGGCCCGGGAAGTTCGGATGTTGTCAGCACAACGCAGATATTGCACCCCGTTGTACGCTCAATGCGTAGCAGCGCGGGCAAAAACTTGGGGCCCAAATCTTCGAGTCGAGACACGTTTTCCAGCAACAGATAAAAGGTTTCCTTCGCCTCGCGCGAAGGCCGAAATCGCCGGGAAATCTCCAGCATAAACTCGCGCATGCTCCCGCAGCGCTCTGGCGCGAGCTGCCAACGCTTGCGCGCCTCGGGTATGGCAGAGCCCCCTACAGAGACCACGCTTGCTTCGCCTGTCTCGGGTACTACTTCATTGCCAGCAATGTCCATAGTCGTGGGCACAACGTTCTCGTTGTCGAAGCTCGTCTGACGCCCCTGTGCAGACTGGCTCTCTGGCGACAGAACGATCCCCAGACTCTCGAGCACGGCTCGATTCTCCGCCACATTGCGATTTTTGCGTGCAATATAGGAGTCCTCTGCATCGGCATCGTCGGCGTCATGTTCATCGCCGCCCTCATCGGCGTTTTCAGCTTCGGTATCCGCGAGGTCCATAAAGTTCCCCGCATCGCCAGTCTCGATGGGCGCGGGCATCTGCGATATCAGCCGCTGAAAAAGAATTGTTGGCGTGTAGCACTCCTCGCAATCAACCGCGGCAAATGGATACTTCAGAGCATTGAGAAGCGCTCGTATCACGCCACTCTTTCCGGTCGCTGTGTCGCCATGCAGGACGAGATGCGATGTCAAGAGATGACGCGGGGTCATAATGCCTGCAAGCACGTCAATTTGCTCTTCACGGCCAGGCCAACGAAGTTTCAGCTCGCTCGTAGCCGCGAGCACTTCTTCAAACTCGTCATGGAGATGCGATCCGGACGGATGTTCGTACCGAGGCGCCTTCATAACCTTATTTTCATCGTCACAAAGCCGAGGACGGATCGCATCATCGCCATCTGTTCCGTCTTGCGTTTCATTGACACCGCTTCTTTCGGGAACCGCTGCGTCGACATCAACGTCAGATTCGCCAGCGGCAGACGCTAGCTCCATCGCTTCGACGTCCCCGGCCTCGCTGCTCGATTCTGCTCCTTTGTCGCCGAACGTATCGCGAGCTCGGCCAGGGTCCACACCTGAGAGAGCCCCGTCAGAAGATGTGACCTTTTCCTCGCTTGGCGTCGTAAGGAGTGCTCGATGAAGGCTTTGCTGGATTGCTCCACGATTGAGCTTGATCCACTCACACATGCTGGCTTGCGAAGGAATGACGGTTTCCCCTCGAACGCCGTCCGAGATTCGCTTAATACCAGGCGCGAGAAAGATCTCGGTGTCGATACCCGATCCGTACTTGTACGTCCAGCCAGCTTCCCTCAACATTGGGAAAAAGTCACGAAAGAAGTTCGCCGGTCGGGGCTGTTCATCACGAAGAGTCTGCATGTACTCGTTGAACTTGCGTAGAGCATCGGCCTTCTCGTTTTCTTCTTCGTCATCCTCGCTATCGCTGTTGCCGCGGTCCTCGCCGTCGCTGTTGTCGTTATCATTGTGCGAAGCGCCTTGACCACCAAGTGTCTCTCGTTGCTCGCGAAGAAACTTGCAGACTTCAGAGACTCGGGAGAAGAAGGTCGATCCTGACACGCCCAAGGGGGCGCGGAAACCTTTCTGCGGTCTAGTCAGACCCTTGGTGCGCCGCCGCGTGCGCTTCCAGCCTCTTTTGGCGAGGCATGGCCACACATCGTCCCAAAAGTTATCTTCTGAGATTTCCTCGGGCAGCTCTTCGTCATCCTCGTCGTCAATTTCGTCCACATCCTCATCGTCCAGTTCATTGCTGCCAGTACGCCGTTCTCGTACGGAATCTTCACGCTGTACCTCGGACCGGCGCCTCTTCTTTCCGCGAATGACTGATGACGTAGGGCTCGACTTGTTCTTCATGATAAAGTTCGATACGGCTCGCCTCATGCTCCGAAATACTGTGCAGTGGTCTTCCTTGTAGACGGCAAGGCCCCGCGGACCCTCGCGCATGGGCTCTGCGTCGGGACTGATGAAGAGATTGTCGACCTGACGCCAGCCACGACCCATCATCGCAGACCACATCTCCAGCACAGATTGAGAGACTGGCGAGGTTGCCGCGGCGGAAGCCTTGCGCGGCTCTCGTAGATTTTGAAAATGATTGTACAGGGCATCTTCCGAGTCGAATACGGTTTCGCCCAAAATGCCGTCTTCCACGGTCGCCACGTTGGGGGCCAAATAATAGTGCGAGACGAGGCCACGTCCGATTTTGTAGTGCCAGCCTTCCTCGCGGAGCCGAGGCCAGAGTTCCTTGCGCGAAAGCTGCGCGTAGGAAACCCTTTCATTTTCCGACTCAGCTTCGTCATCTTCATCTTCTTCTTCTTCGTCATCGTCACTGTCTGCATCACTCTGATCGTCATCACCCGTATTTTCGCCACCAACCTCGACCTCATCGTCATCATCGCTACTTTCTGAGGCTGCTCCTTCCGAGATTCCGCTCGTCGCCGCCGCTTCAAGTTGACGACGGACTTCGTTGGCATAACGAGGGGTGCGCTTGACGTAGTCGAGAACTTCCTCCTCACGAACCCACATGTCGACGCCCAAAGTTCCCTCGGAACTCTTCTTCACTTCCGGAAGCGCGTAGCGCCATGAACCTTCGAGACCACTGTAAGGAAAATACTGCCACGAAAGATGACGAAGAATTCCCCAAATGTCGTTGAAGGTGGCAGTCTCAAGAATGTCTTGATCCGATTGATCGTCATCCTCACCGTGATGACTTTCACCATCGTGGTCCTCCTCGTCGTCAGCGTCAGAAGCGACGTCCTCCTCGTCTGACTCGCTGGCATTGCTGCTGCTCATGGGTGAAGCTTCTTCCTCGAGACGACGGCGCACGGCGTCCGCCACGTCCGGGGTGCGCTTCACGTAGTCGAGGAGATCGTCCTCTTTTACCCACATGTTCACGCCAAGAGTTCCATCGGAACTCTTTTTCACCGAAGGAAGCGCGTAACGCCAGGACCCTTCGAGTCCGCTATAAGGAAAGTACTGCCATGACATTGAACGGAGAACGTGCCAGACTTGGTTGAAAGTTGCAGAGGCGAGGATGTCGTTCTCGTCATCGCGAGCGTTTTTGCTACTGTCGGCACTCGCTTCGTCCACATCGTCGATTTCATTGTCTGACGCCGTCGCGAAGCCTTCGAGCGAGCGCCGTCTGGTGCCGTGGCTTTGCCTCCGCGTTGAACGCTTGAGCTGTCCTTCGGAGTGTCGTCTGCGCGTCTGGGCGAATTTGCGACCGCGGCCTGCGACAAAAGATGCCTTGTTGACCTTTTGGGAGACTTTGCCACGTCTGAACTTGCCAACGGCTTGCTTAAGAACGATCTCCCAGCCTTGAATCTCACCAAGCCGTTTGTCGTTACTATCGCGCCAGCGCTGCAGAATTTCCTGGCTCACATCGCGACGAAGTGTAGGATTGCTGATGATGTGATCCATCACCGCACTTTTGAGGTCGAAACGCTCATCAGCGTCACCATATTTGTCAGAGGGCTTGATAAAGGTTGTTTGCAAAGCAGCGTCGTGGTCTTCGACGCCTCTCCAGCCAAACTGCTCTTGCAGAATTTCCCAGAGCTCTTCTTGTCCGGCCTTTTCCACGACGTGAGCATGAAAAGCCGAGTTCATCTCACTGTCTGGTTGTGAGTTTTCCTCGTCCTCAATTTCGTCCTCCTCGTCGTCCATGACGTCTTCATCTTCGTTGTCGTCGTCTTCGTCCTCGTCTTCGTCGTCAGCATCACTATAGTCGTCCATCATCTCGCGGTCTTTCTCATCGTCCAATTTCTGCTTCTCCCGTAGCATAACATAGAGAAAGTCAATGCACGTCTTGCGCAGCCTCGCATCGGTCCGCACCAAATTCATGACATCTTGTTCCTTTTGGAAAAGATCCTTGCCCACCACGCCTTGTCGCTTTTGCTTGACGTGAGGCATGGCGTACATAAAGTCCTCCAAACCACTCCCTGGGAACCATCTCCAGCCTGACGTCTTGAGGATGTCCCAGATGATTGCAAAGTCAGATGTTTCAAAGACCTTGGTAGCGCGCTTTCGTAGTGACGGGTCCGCCCGACTGAGGTCGTCTTCGGACTCGCCCTCCTCCGCGTTAGTACGCTCTCGCACCTTGCGTGGCAAGGGAGGCAGGTTCTCCTCGTCCTCGTCTTCCCCTTCGTCTGCAACGTCCATGTCCGAAGAGGCGGTTTGATTGTCTTCTTCCTCGTTATCACTTGCGTCGTCGTCCTCGTCGTGGTGGTGGTCATCGCTACCGCCTTCGTGATCGCCATCCAGACTAATTTCCTCATTCTCTTGTTCATCCTCGGATTGCAGGGCGCTCTCCGAATCATCCTCATTGTTTTCACGCGTCGAGGCTGGCTGAGGGCCCGAGACCAAGAAATCCGTGTCCTCACCGAATATACCCTCGAGGTTATCAACGCCGATCTTCTCAGCATACTCTTCGCAAAGTACTTCACGCAAATGCATCTCACAGCGATCAAGCCAGGTTGGATGAGCACGAACGTAGTCGACCACCTCGGACTCCTCGAGCCACATGTCGTGACCAATCTTGCCATCCGAGGCTCGCGGCACGTCAGGCAAGGCGTATGCAAAGCTGTTTTCGAGACCCGACCAAGGAAAGTATTTCCAGTGACAGTCGTAACGAAGAAAGTTCCATATGTCGTTGAAGCTCGCCTTGTCCATGAGGCGAGCCTGAAGTTTGTCCTTGAGCTCGGCGCGAAGAGCAGCATTCCTTTGCCTGCGTTTGTTGGCCTTTAGCACCTGTCGACGCTTGTTTTCAGCCTCCTTGCGTTTTTGCGCTTCTCGCGCCTCCTTTTGCAGCTTGCGCTCCTTCTCGCGTCGTTCTTGGGCACGAGCACGCGCCGCTTCTTGGTCGCGACGATGCTCTTCCTCGATCCTTGCATTTCTTACATCCTCTTCGAAGATGTCCTCGACCTGTTTTGCGATACTTTGCGTGCACAAGACGTGCTCGTGCATGACATTCTCGCGACACCACATGTTTTCGCCCATCGATCCATCTGTACGACGCGTGACCCCTGGCATGAGATAGAGCCAGCTGCCCTCAATACCCGAGTAAGGAATAAAGCCCCACCCGAGACGATTACGCAAGACCGACCACAAATCTTGAAAAGATGCTTGCGCGGTCAGCGGGTAGCGTTTGCGCGCCTTGGCCAGGGGCAGCTTTTTGGTCTGGTACAGATGGCTGTGCATGCTGTCTCTGCTCACTTCGTCGTGCTGCTCGCTCAGAGGTGAGACAGTGCGATGCCGCCGAAAACGCTCCTTGTCTTGTTGCTGGTGATCTTGGAGCATCTGCCGGTTTTGCGTCATCTTGGTTTTCATTTTCCTTTGCTTTTGCGTCTGCTTGTTCCTCTTCAATGTCTGCGGATTATTGCTGCTTCTCCTTTCCGATGATCCGCCTTGGTGCTCCGACTGCGAGCGCTGCGCGGCGAGATCACGCTCGATCGCAGCAGTGGTGTCTGCGAGCCCGGCCTGACGGCTGATCTGGCGTCGGATGATGGCCTCCGCGCGAGCAGCCATCTCTGGATCTTGCTTGACAAGCTCAACAATCTCATCCTCGTCAGTCCACATGGTCTGGCCAAGGACGGCTTCGCTCTTTTTCACGCCAGGAAGCGCATAAGCCCATGCGGCCTCGAGTCCGTGATGAGGAAAGTATACCCATCCCATTTCCCGTTGCAGGACATTGGGCCAGAGCATCTGGAAGGTGACATCGCGAGCAAAGTTGAAGTTGTCGAGCTCATCCTTTCCCTCTCGACGTATGCGCTCCATTTCCTTGCGCCGCTTGCGCTTTTTTCGTTTTCTTTACGGTGTTGGAACGCTTGTTTGCTCGTGCCATGTCTTGTCTTGAAGCCTCTTCCTTTTCCTCTCGCCACGCGTCAACGAGATCAGGACGGCGTTGCAGGACGTATCTTCCGAGCATGCGCTCGCCCATGAACATGTTCTTATTTTTGGTGCCTTTCGACTTGTTTGCGATGTTTGGCATGAGATAGCAGAATGAGTTGAAAGCATCGCCGTTGGCATGGCTCCAGCCTTCTGCCTGGAGTCGCGGCCACACCCAGGTTCCAATGTCCTGCTCCTCGGAGCCAGGACTTGGCTTACCTTGGAGTGACCGTCTCCGCCGCGTCCGATCGACGCCCAAACGGTCGTCCTCGTCGTCGTTTTCGTCGTTCTCGTCGTCATCGTCGTCCTCGTCCGATTTCCCCATCGTTCCCGCGGGCGCCCAATGGCCACCGCTGGACCTTCTACGGCGCTTGCTAAGATGATGTGCGGACAGCGACCGAGTTTTGTTGGAAGCAGAAGATGCGGCCGCCTTACGGGCAGACATCGCCGCAGCCTCGGCCTCTAGAGCGCTGTTGAGCAGCTCGTGCGTCGGTGTGGAGTCGCCCTCTGATTCCGGCAGAGAGGCATTGTTGAGTTCGTCGGGGAACTTGGCGTAAAATTCGCCAAAGATATCGTAGTAGGACTCATGCATCTTTTCCGCAAGGTGATCGAGCAAAAGGTTTGGACCAAGCCACATGTCCACATTGCTTGCTCCGGCTTGCCGGTTCTTTACGTGCGGCTTGGCGTAGAAGAAGCCGTCTTTGGTATTGAAGGACCGCCAGCCTCGCTTGGAAAGCATCTTCCACAGGGGCTGGAACTTGGGTCGAAGATCCTTGCCGCGGACCTTTTCCGGGATCTTGGGCGTCGAGAATCGCAAGCTCTCTCGCCGAGATTTTTTTCCTGACCTGACCTCGATCTTGTGCTGGTCAAAGTCGACAGAGATGGGCGATGGGTTTTCCACCTCGCTTGCGCTCACACGAGCGATTGCGCTGCTTCGCATTTGGTGTCTTTGTCGCTGCGCCTTCCCGCTGCGCCTTCCCGCTGGCGTCGTTTGTGTTTCCGTAGCACGCCTCGAGGGCGTCCGCCTTGCTCTCACGGGCGTCGCGGCACCTCGTGCGCTCTTGTCTCCGCCGTCGCCTTCTTCCTTGTCGCCGCTGTCGTCGTCGGCGGCGGCGGCGTCGTCGTCGTCGTCGTCGGCCCGCGCCTCGCGCTCTTCGCCTTGGCGCCGCGCTCTCGTGCGCGGCGTCTCGCTCCCGCGCGCGAGCATCTCGCGCTTCTTCAGCTGCTGCCGCTTCACGCGCTCGCGCTCCCTCTCCTGCTCGCGCTCGCGCTCGCGCTCCCGCGCGCGCCTCGGCCCCGTCGCGCGCGGCGTCAGCGGCGCCAGCGGCCTTCTGCTCGGCGTCCGCCCGGCCTCGCGTCCCATCCCGCCGGTCCCTGCCGGCCACCGCCTGCCGCGCGGCCTCCGCGCCCGCGCCGCCGCGTCCGCGCCGCGTCCGCGCCGTCGCGGCCGCCTCGCGCGTCGCGCTCGCGCTCGCGCTCGCGCTCGCGGCCTCGGGGTCTGGGTCCGCGCCGCGCGTCTCGTTGCTCTACTCCGCTCTGCTCCCGGGCGGCTTGACAGTGAGTTCGAGGCTACGGTTAGCTGAGCGAGCGCGGCAAACGGCGGTGGTTAGGCGAAGCGGCCTATCGCCGCTGCGCCGGGTCTCTTCCCCAGAAACCGCCCCGCGGCACCGACTTGGCGCAGAGCAAGAGAGAAAGTCTGGTCATCAAATTGCAAACAAGCAGCCATTGAGCCATGGCGGAAGGCGCGCGCGCTCGTGACACTGGCGTCCGACCCCAGGATGGCGTCGGTGCGCCGTCCCTGGTGCCTGTACCGGACGAGGAGCTCGCAGGCGTGGAGGAGTGGGATGAAGCGAAGCTGGCAGCCAAGGTCACTCTCCCATGGATCGAGCGACTCAGCGCCGCTCAAGTTGACGCAATCTTCAAGCGTGCGGACACGCTCGGTGTGGACCTCGGCCGCAAAGAGGAAAGATGTCTCGCTGTCATACAGCAGGGCGACAATCGCACGATTTACAAGTGGTTCGACAGCGACGTGGCGTACGTCGCTCCCCCTGTCGCCGCGCGGGAACGAACGAGCGAACTTCGAAGGAGCGCGAATGCCGCTCTGGCTTCCGCTGGAGCCGAAGCCGAAGCCGTGCCGCCCCACCCCAGGTCCTTAGCGGTGAGATCGTCTCGAGCGACTAGATCCGCGGGCAGCGTCCCCTGGATCTTCCAGCCCAGATTCATCGAACCCTGGAGCCACTTTGGCGATGACACCCACAAGGCGCTCGATATCTTCAAGTCCACGCTGCTCTCTGAGAAGGTTGGGAATCCGGATCTTATGTCCCAGCGTCTCGCCATGGACTTTGCCGTGGGATCCGCTACGGAGCGCGAGACGCCGGTGCAGGCCTGGGCAATGAAGTACCACGACAAGGTACTCGCCCACGGCCTCCACCCGGTCATCGAACATCTCTCGCGTGGTTCCGTGACTCTTGGGTGCAGTTATCAGATGAAGCGAGAAGTGCGCCTCGGCTTTGGCCTTGGGGACTGTTTCGTGGATGGTGACACCTGTTCCGTAGACGACGGCTCTCTTGTAGCATGCGTTGAGTGCAAGCGGACGGGGACTATGCCCTGGATCTCGATCATGAATGAGTACAACCGGTGCTTGCCCTCGGGCTCCCATAGGACTGTTATCCGACTCGATGAAAACGGCGATCGCACCGAGCCCCGTCAGAATGTGTGTAGCTGGCGGCTGACGGTCGCAGACCCTTTGGGACAGCTCGTCATGTACATGGTCATGTCTGGGTGCAAGTTCGGAATGCTGACCAACAGCTACAGGACCTTCTTTGTGCGCCTGGGCACCCGTCCACGCACCGTCTACGTCACGGATGCCTTCTACCCAGAGCAAGACGACACTCACTGCAACCCAAACGGCATGGCTCTTGGCCACGCGACTCTGCTCTTCTATGCGCACGCCCTCAGTGAGCACGTGCGTGGCCAGCCGCGGAAGCCGTTCTGGAACTGGTTCAATTGCCCGAACGTACAGGGTGCTGACGAAGACACGCGATTCGATGACACGCCTCAGCAGGACAGCGATAGAAGCTGCAACGGCCCAGACGATACGCCCGATATACAGGACATGTACACGCAAGACGTGCAGGCTCTTTTCGGGCAGAGACTCCATCTCGTTGCCGACGACGGCTCGCGCGCCATCAAGCTCGACCTGGGAGAGCGGTACTGGACTAAGCACGAAGCTACGGACGTGCTGTGCAGCGCCGGGCTTGGTATGGGCAACGTTGATTTTGAGGGTCACCGATGCTTTTTAAAGACGGTGTCTCTACACGCCAAGTCTGCGAACCGCGAACTGCTGCACGAAGCGCAGGTTTACGGGGAGCTCGAGCACCTCCAGGGTGGTGTTCTGCCAAAACTTGTTCTACATGGCCAGGATGCGTTCTTTGCACTCCGGGGCGTGCTTACGACACAGGAAGGTGTGGCCTTGAGCGCTGGTGGATCGAAAGTGGCAGAGCGCATCTCACTCTCTGGAGGACTTGCCTTCCTCGCCAACAAGATTGAGGGAGCGCTGAGTGCGCTCCACACGGCCGGGTATTTGCACGGAGATGTGGCGCTACGTAACATCGTTATCAATAGTTCCGGGGATGTCAAGCTCATTGACCTAGGGCGCGCAAGCAAGCTGTTGAGCCCAGGCGAGGCATCTGATGAGCTTAAGATCGTGAGGGAAACATTGGTTCCGCAACTGAGAAGTATCGTCTGATCAATTGAGTTTACCATAGTCAATGCGAGGCAAGGTACTCCCGACCTTGGACCGCACTGTTGCCGTCGATCGTGACACTTCACGAGGCCAACCACCAAAAGGACTAGTGTCTGTTAGACAGATCACGGGCCGAATCGACAAGGCATAATGAAAATAATTTATTGTTGCTGTGTTCTAACAAGGCGGAGCGGTCGGCGTTCGTACCCTTGCTCTACTTTGCGTCGGCATTCGGTAAACGACGAAGTTGCAACAGCCCCCTTTTTGCCTACCTAGTATGGTAGAGGAGACGCCACAGCCCTTCTATAACACTTGTCGCGATGACTTCGTCCTGCCGCCGAACCGACTTACCTTGACTGACGAAACAACCCGAACCACGCACACCTACAGCCTCTTGGATTTTGACTCCCGAATCTTAATGCAAAACGAACTCGCAGTCGGTCTCAGCAAACGCTTCTTCTGGGGACGAGCAGACAACAATCACAGTCTCCATTCCAAAGTGCGTTTCATCGCACGCCACTCGACGAGCGCAGCCTCCCTGCAAGGCATCGAAAACACTCTGATAACGGTTTGCACCAGGATCGTCGGCAGGCGCAAATACAACTTGCTGACAGCAGAGAATGAAAGAAAGTCTGGTCAGCAAGAAGACATCGAGCTATGGCGGAGGACGCGCGCGCTCGTAACACTGGCGTCCGACCCCAGGATGGCGTCGGTGCGCCTGTCCTGGTGCCTGTACCGGACGAGGAGCTCGCAGGCGTGGAGGAGTGGGACGAAGCGAAGCTGGCAGCCAAGGTCACTCTCCCATGGATCGAGCGACTCAGCGCCGCTCAAGTTGACGCAATCTGCAAGCGTGCGGACACGCTCGGTGTGGACCTCGGCCGCAAAGAGGAAAGACGTCTCGGTGCCATACAGGAGGGCGACAATCGCACGATTTACAAGTGGTTCGATAGCGACGTGGCGTACGCCGCTCCCCCTGTCGCCGCGCGGGAACGAACGAGCGAACTTCGTAGGAGCGCGAACGCCGCTCTGGCTTCCGCTGGAGCCGAAGCCGAAGCCGTGCCGCCCTACCCCAGGTCCTTAGCGGCGAGATCGTCTCGAGCGACTAGATCCGCGGGCAGCGTCCCCTGGATCTTCCAGCCCAGATTCATCGAACCCTGGACCTACTTTGGCGATGACACGCACGAGGCGCTCGATATCTTCAAGTCCACGCTGCTCTCTAGACAAGTTGGGAACCCAAATCTTATGTCCCAGCTTCTTGCCACGGGCTCCGCCGCGGAGTACGCTACGGAGCGCGAGACGCCGGTGCAGTCCTGGGCATTGAAGTACCACCACAAGGTACTCGCCCACGGCCTCCACCCGGTCATCGAACATCTCTCGCGTGGTTCCGTGACTCTTGGGTGCAGTTATCAGATGAAGCGAGAAGTGCGCCTCGGCTTTGGCCTTGGGGACCGTTTCGTGGATGGTGACACCTGTTCCGTAGACGACGGCTCTCTTGTAGCATGCGTTGAGTGCAAGCGGACGGGGACTATGCCCTGGATCTCGATCATGAATGAGTACAGCCGGTGCTTGCCCTCGGGCTCCTATAGGACTGATATCCGACTCGATGAAAACGGCGATCGCACCGAGCCCTGTCAGAATGTGTGTAGCTGGCGGCTGACGGTCGCAGACCCTTTGGGACAGCTCGTCATGTATATGGTCATGTCTGGGTGCAAGTTCGGAATGCTGACCAACAGCTACAGGACCTTCTTTGTGCGCCTGGGCACCCGTCCACGCACCGTCTACGTCACGGATGCCTTCTACCCAGAGCAAGACGACACTCACTGCAACCCAAACGGCATGGCTCTTGGCCACGCGACTCTGCTCTTCTATGCGCACGCCCTCAGTGAGCACGTGCGTGGCCAGCCGCGGAAGCCGTTCTGGAACTGGTTCAATTGCCCAAACGTACAGGGTGCTGACGAAGACACGCGATTCGATGACACGCCTCAGCAGGACAGCGATAGAAGCTGCAACGGCCCAGACGATACGCCCGATATACAGGACATGTACACGCAAGACGTGCAGGCTCTTTTCGGGCAGAGACTCCATCTCGTTGCCGACGACGGCTCGCGCGCCATCAAGCTCGACCTGGGAGAGCGGTACTGGACTAAGCACGAAGCTACGGACGTGCTGTGCAGCGCCGGGCTTGGTATGGGCAACGTTGATTTTGAGGGTCACCGATGCTTTTTAAAGACGGTGTCTCTACACGCCAAGTCTGCGAACCGCGAACTGCTGCACGAAGCGCAGGTTTACGGGGAGCTCGAGCCCCTCCAGGGTGGTGTTCTGCCAAAACTTGTTCTACATGGCCAGGATGCGTTCTTTGCACTCCGGGGCGTGCTTACGACACAGGAAGGTGTGGCCTTGAGCGCTGGTGGATCGAAAGTGGCAGAGCGCATCTCACTCTCCGGAGGCCTTGCCACCCTCACCAACAAGATTGAGGGAGCGCTGAGTGCGCTCCACACGGCCGGGTATTTGCACGGAGATGTGGCGCTACGTAACATCGTCATCAATAGTTCCGGGGATGTCAAGCTCATTGACCTAGGGCGCGCAAGCAAGCTGTTGAGCCCAGGCGAGGCATCTGATGAGCTTAAGATCGTGAGGGAAACATTGGTTCCGCAACTGAAAAGTATTTATTGATCAATTGAGTTTACCTACGGCTGTCGAAACGACCCTAACCCCCCCACACACACACTTACACCCTCTTGGATTGATTCCTGATTCTGATGCAAAACATACTCGTAGTCGGTCAAACGCTTCTTCTTGGGACGGGCAGACGACAATCACAATCTCCATACCAGGGTGAGTTTCATCGCATACTGCTCGACGAGCCTTGCAAGGCATCGAAGACACTCTCATGGACTGCACCAGGATCGTGGAAAGCGTCGGCAGGCGCAACAAATCTACTAGTTGAAAGACTCTTCGCTGGTTACCTCGAGAGAGAGCCCGCGCGCGTCATTGCGCCCATCCGCCCAGAGGCTGAGTGTCCATCCATAAAATTCATGCCGTCTCTCGCCGTCGTTTCTATGTTGGGCATGTCGAGAATGTGACCACTGTACTTTTCACGTACACCAAATCCTTGCTCATCCGTGTTGAAGATGGATATGCTGGGCTTGTGAGTTTTCGTGCACTTTTGCTCTGGATCTGGCACGAAGTCGTCTCCAAGAGACATGTCTCCTTCAGGGGGGTCACCGCGGAGACCAGAAATTTTGGAGCCAAGAATGCCACCATTGTCACTCACACCTGCACTGATTGAGAGGACGACGAGGAGAAACAGAAACAAAAGTGCAAATCCAATGGCTAGCTTCTTCAGATTTTCCGTCTTTTTGTTCTTGATACAACGACCGTGATGTCGATGGACATGCTGTTCATGGTTGTTCCAGCCGGCACCAAAAGCATTCCTTACAGCGCCCGGTAGCGCTGTGAATCCAAAGCGCCCACCAGCGCCTTGCATGCTTCGTTGATTTTGTTTTCTCGCGGAAATGCTGTCGCAGAAATCAAGCATTTACAAATAGAAACACCCACTTCACTTATTCGTTGCTCAGCGGAGCAAAAGGCCGCACAGTGCATGTATAGGCAAGACTGTCTGCGAAGAGAGAGAGAGGAAGCTATAGTTGTCAGACAGGATCAGATCTAAGTAGCTAAGCAGATACAAGCAGCCTATAATTTTTTAACGTTAAAAAAGGGGGTGGCCGGAAACGCGCGCTGCGCACACCCCCTGCCTGCCTGCCTGGCTACCCGCTTTACACTTTCCTTTCGCCTTTCGCACACTTTCTTTCTGCACGTGCTCGCACGTGCTGCACCGGCGTCACCGGCGTCACCGCGACCGCTGCGCGGGGCGACTGCGAGGCGAACGAAGCCCGCGCCGCGCGGGCACAGAGACGCGGCGCTGCGCCGCGGCTGTCCCTCGCTCTCAGGCCGGGCGGGTGTGCGTCGCCTCGTGTCCGGGCGCCGGCGGTGCGCGCTCGCAGTCGCTCGCGCGCAGGGCGCGAGCGGGCGAGACGGCGCGCGGAGCGGCACGCCGCGGCGCCTCGTCCAGGCAGCTGCAGCAGCTCACGCGCGACAGCGGCGAGGCGAGCGAGGCGAGCTGCAGCTGCAGCTGCGTGCAGAGGCCGGCCGCTCGCAGCGAGCGGGCGGGCGGGCGAGCGGGCGTGTGCGCGCCGCGGCGGCCGCCCCTCGCCAGGCCAGCGGGCTTCGTGAGAGAGGCGGCTGCTGGTCCCGGCCGTGTCGCCTGGCGGGGTGCGGCGGCGGGGGCGGGGCTGCAGCGCACGACGAGCGACGGGCTCGCCGTCGTCACGGCTGGGCAGCCTCGTCGGTATCACGATTTTGTCCTCGAGGAGGCTCGCAGCAGCAGCAGAAGCGTGACCGTCCCGAGCCAGGCGGGGCTGGCGAGTCCTCGCGGCAAGGAGGGCGGGCGACCAGAGCCCGCATCGGTCGAGGCCGAGCTCGCCGTGGAGCAGCCGGCGGACGAGCGGAGAAGGGGAGCGCGAGAGGGAGGGGGGAAGGGCCGGCAGAACGGCGCGCGTGGGCTCCGCAAGACGAGCGGAGCAGACGAAGCGGAGCGGGGCTGGCTGAGCCGGCCGGCACTCGCACCATGCAGAATGACTACACCCCCACCTCTGGCGTCGAGCTCGTGACGCTGCTCGTGGACGAGACCAAGACTGCCTTGCAAGGCGCTGTGACGTGCAAACGCAGGGCAAAGTACTTGTTGAGCATCTTGGAGCAGGACATCCAACCCACCCTCTCGCGATGGCAGCAAGCTGAAAAACAAGAGCAACAAGCGCAAGATGCCGCTCTACATGGCACGTCTCCGCGGAGAACAAGCTTTGTCGCAAGGGGACGATCAAGCACAAGAGGATCGGCCGCATCTGGATCGTCGTTTCCCTTCGTGACCACCAGAAACCCCATGGCAGGAAATCGTTATCCCGACCCCGACGGCCAAGGTTCCGCAGATGGACCAGAGGGTACGCTTCTGATTATTGAGGCCAAAATGCGAGACGTCGTAGTGATCTTGCGCCAGCGCTTTGCAACGCCATCGTGCCTTGAAGCACGAGCGCTGGAGCTCTTTCGAGCCCCACTTGCGGCAAAAGCACTCCTCGAGGTGGAGCAGAGTCTCAAACTAGCCTCGTCGCTTTGTCTTGCGGCCCTTTTCGGCGAGGATCAGCTGCTGCGACGTCATACCATCAAAGGCGACAGAAAGGCCCGTCCAATTGTCGACGACGAAGCTGACCGGGCAGATGCTCGCGCCGACCTCGTTGAGGCGCTGAAAACCATTCAGCAGAGTGGGCTCGGATCGAACCGGGGCGCCTTCATGGAGGTCTCGCAGTGGATACAGCGAGACCCCAAGGTGGACACATCCGAAATGATCGAGGGCCTTGTCGGCACGAAAAGACAACAAAAGGCCTCCGCGCTCCTGGCCCAAACGCTCATCAGTGCACAAGAACACACTGCGATAACTTTAGCCGAAGAGCGCGTCCAGCTCTGTGAACCCGAGGACATTCTTGGCCAAGGTCACTTTGCACAGGTCCTCGCAGGTGTTCTTCTGCCAGCTACGCATCACCAAAACGAGGAATCAGAGAGTGTGGCTGTGAAGCGAGTGCGCAGCACGCGGGCCCACAACCTGCAACTCGATGATCGCGAAGCCCTTGTTCGCGAGTCGCAGCTGTGGAAGGACCTCCATCACGATAACATTGTATGTTTGCGTGGTGCTTGTATTACCGCCAGTGGCCATTTCCAGCTTGTTTTGGACCGCTGCGACGTTTCTCTGCACGACCTCTTGTACGAAAAGATGGCAGATTTGAGGAACCCCGACGAATCCCAGGATGACACCGACCTCGAGGAAACCACCCGCCTCGACGCAACGGATAAGGAGGTCATTCTGCGTGGCATTGCTCGAGGGCTCGCGTTTCTCCATAGCAAGAGCATCATGTGTGGCGATCTTCAGCCCGCAAATGTCTTGCTCAATCACGATCTTGGGCTCGTCAAGCTCGCCAACTTTGAACTCGTCACACGTGGCGCAGACAATGCATCGCGCGAGCCCAGCTACATGGCTCCAGAGGTTCTCCAGGCCCCAGCCGAATGGACGACCATGGCTGACATGTATTCGTTCGCCATTGTTGTGTGGGAACTTTATTACCGAGAGCCGCCATACAAAGAGTCCGGCACCAATGATCTTGCCACGCGCGTCCTGCACGGGGAGAGGCCCGAACTGCTTGAAGGCGTGGCATTGCGCGCTTGGGTCACCAACATTATGGAGCGCTGCTGGGCACACAATCCGCTCGAGCGTCTCAGCGCAACGGAGGTTCTCGAAAAGCTCGAGTTTCGCGGCAGCGCACGTCAGTCCACACGCATGGTCCGCGGTCTTCTCACGCTCTTTACCAACGCGCGAATCCCTCGAAGCCGGCCGTCCGTTACTTCGGTCTCCAAGGTGCGCATGATCCAACTTTTGCTCAAAGAGCTTTCCGAGGGACCTTCGGACCCGGTCCGCACACTGCAAAGTCTCCATGACGCGCTTTGGCGCGAATGGCACGCCGGCAAGACGGAAGAGCTACGCTCAGAGGCTTGCTCGCGCGGTGTCGTAATCGACCTCAAGCGCATTTTCGACGCGCATTTGTCTGGCCAAGGTCCGGAAGAAGTGGTAGAAAGCAAAGCAGACGACGAAAAGAATTACGAAGATGAAAGCTCCCATGACGACAGCTCCGATGAAGACGAGGACGACAACGAAGAAGAGGAGAACGAGGTCGAACGGTCAGAAAAGACCTCAAGCATTGCGGGAGACGTTGACGAAAACATCTTCACCAGCGCGCTCTGGGTACTGCGCTATGCGCTTTCTGTGCAGGGCGCCGTTGCCTTGCGCGAAACGGCCGTCTTCTCGTACGCAATGGGAGATCGAGTCCTCGAGCTCCTTGAAGCCTATCCTGAATCCCCGGAAATGCAAGCTGCTGGCTGCAGCGCGCTGGCCGTTCTCGCTTTTCTATCGCCACGAAATGCAGACCACTTGGTACATACTCTTGGCGCGGGCAAGGCAGTTGTCAGAGCGCTTCTCGCACACCCAAACGACATTGCTGTTCAGGAGAATGCATGCGTCGCTGTACAGCGCCTTGCTGGAACGAACGAGTCTCGAGTCGAGCTGAATCAAGCGCTCGAGGCTGGCATCGCAGTCTTGGATGCGATGCGCAGGCACTCCGAAACCGAGACCGTCGTCGTTCAGGCTCTTGGTGCGCTGTCCAATCTTGCAGTCGAAGAGCGCAACCAAGAAATTCTCGGCCAGGAGCTCGGTGCAGGCGAAGAAATCCGTAATGCCATGCGTTTCCATCTGGCAGAGGCATCCGTGCAGCGCAGCGCGTGCGGGGCCCTGCAGAATTTGTCTGCGAACGACCGCAACCAAACAATTCTTGGCCAAGAACTCAACATCGGGGTTGAAATCGTTGCTGCGATGCGCAAGCACAAAAAGAACCCGGCTGTGCTGCGCCTGGCATGCGGTGCCGTGCGAAACCTCGCCTCAAACAACATCCGCAACAAGGAGATTCTCTGCCAGGACCTGAATGTGGGCGACGACATCGTCCGCGCCATGAGTGTATTCCCCATTGATGAGGAGCTGCAAAGCGAAGGGTGCGATGCCTTGCTGAACCTTGCCGAAGACGACCTGCGCAACGCGCAAATCCTGGGTCAAGATGTCCACGCATGCGAAGAGATTCTTCGTGCAATGCTTGAGCACAAAGAGAATTGGCTCATTCAGGAAAAGGGTTGTGATGCTGTGCTCACGCTGGCGATCGACGACATGAACAAGGAGATTCTTGGTCAGCGTCTCAAGGCAGGCTTGGTCATCGCCGAGGCTATGCGTATGCACCGAGACAACCCTATCGTGCAAGAGAACGCATGCGGGGCCTTGCAGAACTTGGCCTCGCGCAATTCTCGAAACAAGGAGATTCTCTGCCAAAAGCTCAATGTGGGCGTTCAGATTTCACTGGCAATGAAGGCCCACGCCGATCACGCTGGTGTGCAAGAGTATGCGTGCGGTGCGTTGTGGAACCTCGCAGCCACGAATGCCCGGAACAAGGAGATTCTCTGCCAAGAAGTGGGTGCTGGACACGAAGTCGTCGAGGCCATGCGAGCGCACCCAAAGGCGCTGGGTGTCCAAGAGCAAGCATGTGGTGTGCTACGCACGCTTGCTGGAAATGATCGCAACAAAGTCATTCTCGGCCAACATCTCCATGCAGGTGCAGACATAATTCATGCAATGCGCGCCAACATCTCGAGTGCTTCTTTGCAGCGAAATGCGTGCGGTGCGTTGCAAAACCTCGCTTTAGACGACGAAAATCGCGAAGCATTTATTAGAGACCTGGGCGCTACGAGCGCTTTACTTGAGGCGATTCGCGCGCACCGGAACAATGCTTCCGTGCAGGTGAACGCGCTCGGTGCTTTACGCAACCTTGCGGCTTATTCTGTACCAGGCGACCAGGAAATCCTTACTGCCGACGAGGACGTTGCACACGAAGTTGCCCTGGTCATGAGCATGCACCAGGATCAACCGCGCGTTCTTGAACTCGGCTGTGGTGTGTTGCGGAATTTGGCGACCGGGTCCGAACGCGACAGGGCTACGCTGGGTAAGAACGAGGAGATCATCACTGAGATTCTCGAGGCCATGCGCTCTCATCCCGAGCACCCTGGTCTTCAGCAGGCAGCATGCGCCGCAGTTTACGCTTTTGCCTGCAACTCTGCTGCGCGCTCCAAACTTCGCAGTCTTGGCGCTGTTGAGGATGTCAAGACCGCCAAGGCCCGGTTTACTGGATTAAAAGGCCCACGTCAGGCTCTTCGCAAGCTCAACGCTTGGTTCTAAGACAAAGAGAACAAGTTCAGGGCTCTGGTCCTGAGGAAAATTGAAAAAGGGGAACGAGTATGGGTGGGACAATGCGGATGAGGAAAGTCAACAAAGCCTACCCAATCTGGCCAATGTGTCAAAGACTCTTGACGAAGTCCCGACGAGGCAATGTGTCAAAGAATGAATTCTAATTACAAGTCATGTTCAAGTTGTGTTTATACCATATTGATTTCATGATGCTGACGACGACGACGATGACGATGACGACGATGATGATAGAAAAAGAACAGTCAAGATGCCAATAAAATCATTCAATAACCTAGCCATGCGTGCTTATTCTGTCTAGCTCGCAGGGTCTTCGTTACAAGTTCATACTGATCGTGTCCCGGAGCGCAGAAGACGATGAAAAAGGGTTGCGCAAGACACAAGCTCGCTTTTCGTTATACCGGTTATAAAGGGGGCAAGAAGCAGCGCAGGGCAGGACCCGTGAATGCAAAAACCGTTTTGCGACAAGGCCCAGGCGCGATGCGGCGAAGCGGGCGCGTGCGCGGCGCCAGGGCGACGTCGAGCGGAGCAGGCGTAGGGCGCGCGGCGGCGGCTCCACCCTCGTCTGGAAACGCGAGCCCCGACGAGAGCTGGAGCGCGGAGGCACTCAAGAATAGCCTATTCGAAAGCTTGCGCCGCGCTGGGACCGTCGAGGCGCTCAAGGCACAGCTGCGAGCCCAGGTCGTCGACAAGCTCCAGGGCGAAGATGCCAGCTTGCTCACGCGCAGCCGGGAAACTGCGCGTAGTGGTGCTCACGACGCCGAGGAGCCCGAGGACGATCTCGAGGTCCATGTGTTGCAAAGTCTTGTCGCCGACTATCTCGAGTCACGCGGGTGCGCTTACACGCTCTCGGTCTTCATGCCCGAGGATGGACTCGGCGAGAGAGCACCGCTTTCCCGTGCGGAACTTTGTAGAATACTCAGCCACGTCGAGGAGGCGCGGCCGTCTGACGATGAAGGTTCGCCCAAACGAAGCGTGCCACCACTTCTCGGGGTGCTGCTTGAGGACGGCACGAGATCCGTGCTGCCACGCCGAACCGCGAGCGGTCGTGGGGGAAGAGGCGGAGGAGGCGCATCTCGCGCAGGACAAGCCAGGTACAAGGATTCCGGTACGCAAACCGCCGACACGGAGCGTTTTGAGGGCGATACTGCGGTTACGGTCCTTGATCGCAAATTGAGCCGTGTCAATGAGCAATATGTGCTACAACTTGAACGCGAAGCCCTGGTACCGCGTCGATCCGAAGAGGAACGTCTCATTCGCTATCAACGAGACTGTGATCAGCGCGCCGCCGAGCACATTCAGAGCGAGCTTGCGCGCTTTCGAGAGTCTGAGCTATCTGCGATGCGCTTGCAGGAGCGGGCTGCGATGCGGCGTGAGCTGACACGGGAAAGAGAAAGTGCACGAAACGAGCTTCAGGCTAGGCTTGCGCAGCTCGCGGAACGCGAGCGCGCTCTTGAGGACTCCCTACGTCGCAGCCAGGCACAAGTGGAGGCGGCGCTCTATGACGAGCGTCAAAAACTTCTTCACCGCTTTGAGGCCGCAGACGTGAAGACAGCGCAAGAAAGACGCGAAATTGGGATTGACCGCAAGGCTCTCAAACAGTCGCAGCTTGAGACTGATAAACTCAAGGCCGAGCTCGAACGAAAGCTCCTCGAAATTCACACCCTGGAGCTGGACCTCAAGCGGCGCCACGATGATGACGTGCGAACGTATCGTCAATCTGTTCTGGCCGATTACGAGGAACGCGAACGCCGCGTGCAGCGCGAAGAGCTCCGTATCCGGGAGGAAAGCGTCGCTCTTGCCCGTGCCAAAGACACCCATGCTGCGCAGGACGAGGCTGCGTCAACCGTCTTTGATGATCTTGAGGCCGCGAGGGCTGCGCTCGAGCTACGTACTCAAGAACGCGATGATGCTCGCGTCAAGGTGCGTGCGCTTGACGAACAAATGACCTTCTTGAAAGAAGCAGCACAAACGGAGAGAGAGCGACACGATCGTGTTCATGCAGCAAGCATTGAGCAAACGCGAGAACTCGAGTCCTTGCGCTCGCGCATGCAGCTCGTGGAGGGGTCAGATCTCATTAAGGAGAAACAGCGACTCGTCGATGATCTTCGCAACCAGCTGCACGAACTGCGCGAAGAGTCCTCCACCCGCATCAACAAACTAGAGACTGAGAATGCAGCACTTTCGCGGGAGAAAACCCATCTCGAAAGAGAACTGCATGAAGTTCTTGAACACGCGGAAGGCCATCAGCAACAGCAAATTGCAGATATTAATGACGCGCTCCTTGAAGCGCGCGAGGAAGCTGAAGCATTTCGTGTTAAGTTTGAAGCTGCAAGAGCTGGCTCTCGGACCCTCGAGACGGAGAATGCCGATTTGCGACGCCTGCTGTCACAGGCTCGTCGAGCTCTCGATGAGGAGATTGCAAATCCCAAGTCATACGAAGATCCGCCGACGCCGGGTCCGCCGCGGCCACCTCCAACGCCAAGAACCTCGGTGGTCCCCGCCATGCCACCGGTAGCACCGATGGCGCCCATGCACACATATACACCCATGCAGATTCCCTTTCTTCCGTATGCCACCGCAGCGTCGCCTGCGACAAGTGATCTGGCGCAGCAGCTTGCTAGGCTCCAGGAATCAATTGCTGGCTTGCAAAATCAGCCCGCAACCTCCCCTGCCCCTGAAATTGCGCGAGGAAGAGGAGATCAAGGAGGAGGAGGAGGAGGAGGAGTGAGAGAACGTGCCTCCTTCTCATCGTTGCCTACAAGCTCCGAGGATGGAGTCGAGGACAATGAAAAAGCACGCTCCGGCAATGAAAGAGATGTAAGTACCTCACAGTCAGGGTATCTGGCTGCGGAGACCCCAAAGCCGAAGACAAGGAGCTCGCCTTCGCTCAATACGACTCCCGATGAGCGCCCTCGCCCGGCGCCAGTTGTGGCCACCCCCACAGCAATGTCCCTGTCGAGGCCCAGCTCGGGGTCACGAAGCGCGCGGAGCCCGCAAAGTCGACAATCTCGAGCGCCGTGGTCTCCTGCGGGAGCCCCGAAAAGGTCACCGCAAGGAAGAAGAATAAGCCCGAATGCAGCATCGGCGGGGCAAGGGAGCTCATCAAAGGCACGGCTGTCTCCCACGCGCGCGGGCCCGCGGTCGCCGCTGTCAGGATCTCAATCCGCCCAGAGGCTCTCGCCGCCCTCCAGTCGACCGACTTCTGCAAAATCTGGGGAGAGGGCAGCAGCTCCTCTTCGCATGGCCGACCTCGAAGAGGAGCAAGAGGCCAGTATGGAGCGGGATCCTTCGGATCGTAATAATGCCGACACAGCGGAAAGAAGTCCAGTAACTACCCGATCGATGAATGCCGAAGAGAAGAAAATCCCTGGAGCGGAAGACACAAAGAATAGTGTCAATGCAGACGCGACGAGTCACGAGGATCAGGCGCAAGTCGTAGAGCTCAGCGAGGAAGACGCCATACGGGCCATTCGGGAGACGCAAGAACGTCAGCGAAAGTTACAAGAAGAGCAAATGAGGGATCGGCAGCGACGCGCCGAGGAGGCGCAAAGACGATTAGAAGAAGACGAGAGACGGCGTGAAGCACGAAAAAAGGAGGCGGAGGATGCAATTGCAGCGCAAGCCCGCGCTCGCGAAGAGGCTGAGAGAGAAGCACGAGAAGCGGAAGCTCGTGCGAAACAACGTGAGAATGATGCCATCATTGAGCAATACCGTCAAAAGGCCAAGGAAAAGCTAGCAGAGCAAGGCGCCACGCAGGGCGCCGCCGACACTGCTATGGAATCGACAACAACGATGCTGGCAACAACAACAACAACAACAACAACAACAACAACAGCCTCTGTGCCTGGTAGTGGCGCAAGTGCCTCAGCAGCATCGGCAGCGGCGGTGTCGCCTCTTTCGCCTGCGTCGGAAATGACGTCTCTGCAAGAAGGCAGCGACGAGATTTCGGCGCCAAGTCAAAGCGGCCTTGGGACGGGTTCGTCTTCTTCCGAAGGGTTCGGGTTCTAGACGCGCTCGCGCCGTTCGTTTACACGCGTGAGGCCGACTAGCGAGGTGAGATACTGGTTGTGTGCGTGTGATTAGTGTCCAAAGAGCGACACACGTGTGGGCGAGCCGTGGGTCCATGCGAAGGAGGATCTAAGATTGTAGGATTTTAGTGTCTTGGTCCCGAGGTCTCGAAGCATAGCAAGTTCGAAGGTTCCGAAGTGTAGTACATACATAATGATATCAACGCGCCTCTCGTGCGGGGTGCCGAGAGGCGTCCAGAAATAGAGCGAAACAAAATAAGTACCAGAGTAGAGGCAGTTTGTCAAGAGGCCAAACTTAAAAAGGGTGTCAGAACTCCCATTCGCCAATGCGAATGGAATTGGGGTCAACGTTGTCGAGTTTGATGGGCTTGCCCTTGAGAGCGGGGGTGTAAAAGTTGTTCGTGTCGAATGTAGAGTCGATCTTGGGCTCAAAGGGCGGTTTCGTCTCGAAGCGCATGAGACGCGCAAAATTACAATTGCGAAAAAGTGGGTGCAGTTTGACGTCGCGAGCGCCGTTACCGCGAGGCACACAGCCGAGGCGCTTGGTCGGATTCGGGTTCAAAAGACGCAGCGTAAAGTCCGCAGACTCTCCAGACAATCCGCGTGGCAGGCGAATGTTCGGATACGCGCGAGAGTATTCCTCGAGGCTTGCAAAAATCTGTTCCGCGTTTCCATCAAAGGGCGTCGTCGCAGAGAGCATCTCATGGGTGAGCACACCGAGCGTCCACCAGTCTGCGGGTTTTCCATGACCCACGAGCGAGTAGACTTCGGGCGAGGCGTATGCAGGCGTTCCGCAAAGCGTGTAGGTTTTGTGGTCGTTGGTGAGGACCTTGGCAAGGCCAAAGTCAGTGAACTTGAGATAGCCATTGGCGGCCACGAGAAGATTTTCGGGCTTGAGATCGCGGTAGATGATGTTCTTGGAATGCAGGTACTCAAAGACCAAAATGACCTGCGCCATGTAAAAGGTCGCGTCCTTGAGCCGGAGACGGCCCGCGCAGCGCATGTAGGCAAAGAGCTCGCCTCCGAGGACGGCTTCGAGCAGCACAAAGACATGGTCCGGCCCCACATACGACTGCTTCAAGCTGACAATAAAGGGATGGCTCGTTCCCTCGAGAATATGTTTTTCGTTGAGCACATGGGCTTGCTGGCCCATTTGCACAATGCGAGCCTTGGCCATTGTCTTGAGCGCGTATGTGCGGCCCGTGACCTTGTTGTTGACCAAGAGAACCTGGCCGTAGCTCCCGGCGCCAAGGACGGAAAGCTGCTCGAGGTCGGAGAACTCCACATTCGTGTCCGTGTCCTCGGTTTTGCGTTTCTCAAAATCACGGTTCAGTAGATCCTGAAGAGACTCATCAAAAACCTCGTCAAACTGCGAGCGCTCAAGACTCAGGAGCGTCACCTGACCGACCGCGTAGGCACTCGCTCTTCGCGGCGCGGCCGTGAGGAGTGCACCTTCGCCAAAGTACGCGCCCGAGAACAAACGTCCAATCTCATCTTCGCGAGGCTCAGGGGCGGTGGGCGTCGACAAGGACGACGATGAAGTTGACGATGGCGTCGCCACAGCGTGAGAGGACGATCCTGCACCTTGCCCTTGCGGCAGGGGAGCATGCGTCGGGACACCCTCGCCCGTCCCAATTTGCGGAAAGGGTGGCGGAACGGCAGAGTGCGGGGGAATAACCTGCGCGCCGGACGCTGCGGAAGAGACGGCCGCGGCCGCTGCAGCCACGGCAGCAACGGCCGCAGCCGCAGAAGCCGCTGCGTCGCCCCCTTGCGCATCAATTGTAGCCAAAGTCGGCGGGGGCGGGGGCACGGCCGAGAGCGGAGCCATGCTCCCGTCTGCGTTGTTCGCGGAGGCCATGGCCACGGCGGCTGCAGCCGCAGCAGCTGCCGCCGCGGCGGGCGGCGCATCGTCCGGGATGGGCGAACCAGGACCGTCACGAATGCGTCGAAAGCACACTTCACCGTCTTTGATAATGTAAAAGCGGTCACCCGAATCGCCCTGTCGAATAATGCGCTCCCCGGGCTCAAAGACCTCCTCGTCGAGTTTCTCGGCGAGAATTGCGCGTTCTGTATCGGTAAGTCGCGAGAGAATCTCCACACCCTTGAGGACGCGCGCGCGAAAGTTCCGCTCCATGAGAAGTTGCAAGGAGCCCAAGAGATCTGTAAAGTCCTTACGTAAGAGCGTGAGGCAGGTGACGTCTCCAACCGCAACGACGTCGGCGTTTCGAGGAGCGTCCTTGAGAAGGGCACCCTCGCCAAAGTAGTCGCCTGCCGAGTATCGATTGACTTCGGTAACGAGCTCTCTTGGTCCCTTGCGCGTGCGCTGAAGGCACTTGACGGTGCCAGACTCCACAAAGTAAAACGATGAGCCCATCGAACCTTGCTCGATAATTTTTTCTCCGTCTTCATAGCTCTTCGTGTTGAGGGCCTTGCTCAGCGTGACAAGCTGCTCAACCGTGAGACGCTGCAACAGAGGGACCTTGCTGAGAAAAGAGACGAGGTGGGACTCTTCTTCCTTGGCCTCGCGCACGATGAGGTTACGAAAGACCTCGGGGGTGATGCGAAAGAGGCCAACATCGCGATGCGTCGTCAGCGTGAAGGCCCACTTGACGTCGTTATAGCGCAAACAGGTCTCGCCGAACATGCGAGGCACCTCGCGTGGCTGTTCGGACGTAATCGTGAGCGCCTCTGTATCGTCCCACGTAGCAAGCATGTAGAAGGCATCTTGGTCGGCGCCTTCGGCACAAATCGTGGTCCCTGCAGGCATGTTACATTTTTCCATGCTGCTAACAATGCCAAGAATCTGGCGCCAGGAATGCGGCTTGAAAAAGGGTGCCTCACGGAGTTCGCGCGCTAGCATGGCAAGTTGAGGGTCGAGTTCGGCTTGTTGAAGGGCTGCTTCAGCGGCAACGCCGCTTGCGTCGGTTTCCATCGCATCAGAGAGCCCTGGTTGACGAGATTGGGTGGGCAAAGAAGGGACATCATTGGGCTCGTCGACGTGATGGGCTCCGCTGTTCGCAGGCATGTTATCTACTCCCTGCTGCTGCTGCTGCTGCTGCTGGTGGTGGTGGTCTTGCTTGGCGTCTAGTTGCTGTTGTTGTTGTTGTTGTTGTTGTTGCTGCTGCTGCTGCATCTTTTCGTTCGCAACGACGTGGCTTGCGGCGTTGGAGTTGGCGAGGGGGCTCGTCACAGAGGCTGTTTCGGACCGGTATGCAGCGGTGGCGGATGGGCTGACGGCGATTGCGCTCGAGCTGACAGACTTGCGCGCTTGCACCTGCTCGAGGTCCTGTTGACGATGATCGTTTTCCGCGGATCTTGGGCGCCTCGCGGGCTTCTGGAGTTCTGGCGAGTTCTCGTGCACAGTCGAGGAGACGCAGCCCATTCTACGCTTGCTCCCCCTCGCTCCACGTTCTTCTCGAAGAGGATCGATTTTGCTTCTGCTCGGCCGTGCAGGATAAGCACCCTGCACTGGCAAACGGGACCGCGGGCCTTCCTCCTTCCACGAGCCTCCCGGCCGCTCCCGCCTCGCGCGGCCGCCGCCGCCGCCGCCCGCTCGGCCCGGCCCGCCCTCCGCCGCCCTGCGCCCGGCTTCGGCCCCGCGTCAGCGTCAGCGCCGCCGCGCCTCGCCGCGAGCGAGACGTTGGACGCCTTGCGGATGGCGCTGCTCGCGTGTTACCTGTCTGTCTGTCTGTCTCTCTCTCTCTCTCTCTGTCTCTGTCTCTGTTCTGTCTCTCTCTCTGACTCTATGTGCGTCTCTCCGTATGTCTGTCTGTACGCGCGAGGAAGGAAGGCCTGCCTGTTTGAATGCGCGGTTTGTTTGAATGCGCGTGGATCTGGCACGTGGTTGTGAGAGATACGCCCTCCCGCTCCGCGCGCCTCGGGCCCGCGCCGCGACCTCCGCCGCGCCTCGAGAGCTCCTCGCCGCCGCGGCCTGCACGGACGTCTGGGTGGGTGGGTGGATGGCTGGATGGATGGAGATGTGGATGTGGATCGATGGATGGATGGATGGATGGCTGGATGGATTGATGGATGGACGAACGGATGAGGATGGAGGCCTGCGTGCGTGCTTGCTTGCTCCTGGCTCGCCCGCGGACCGCCTCCGCGCGCCGCGCCCCGCCTCAAATCGCGCGCGCCTCCCCTGCGCCGCGTCGCGTCGCGTCCTGCGCCTCCTGCGCGGAGGGGTCGCGAGGCTGCGACACGGTGGATTCTATTCTGGTCTGTTCACTACACTATACCCGCACCGCGCTCCTCCTCCATTCTCCACTTGCGCCTGGCGCTGGCCCTGTTTCTCCCCTTGGCGCCACAGCGCCATTCCCGTTTCCAGCTGTGGCTGTTGCTTTCTTTTTTTCTTTCGTTTTCCGTCCGAGTCCTTCTTTCTTTCTGCCCTTCTTTCTTTCTTTCTTTCTTTCAAGTTCTTTCTTTCTTTTTCGTTTTATTTTGTTTCATTTCGTTCCATTTCTTGGCTTTCTACTTTCTCTCGCGGAGGTGGCGCCGCTGTTCATGGACACGCGCAGCACCATCGTCCGGCTTGGACACCGCGGCATGGACACCGCGGCATGGACATCGCGCAGGACAGACTTTTTCGCGCAGCAGAATCGTGGACGCGGGCCACCGAGGCTTGGGCGAGGACCTTTTGCGAAAGAGAGCAAGCCTGGCGGAGGAGGCCTTCTTTTTTTGGGGGGGGGGGGGGCGGGTTTCAGGAGGACGAAGAGGGATCCAGGAGGACGAGGAGAGGGCCCAGGACGCGATGCATAGTGTAGTTCTTGTTCATCTGGGAATTAGAAAGGGATGCCTCATGGTGACAATAAGTGATCAAAGCGTCGACGTCGAAAGGAAGATGTCACATCCGCCATACTTCTCGTTCGAGATCAATCGAAGCCACTCCCCATCCCCACGGTAGCAAGCCGCCAGGCCGACACCAACACGATCCCAAGCCCATCATCATCGTCATCGTGGTAAGCCAACGAGGCCCATCCTTCTCCGCAAGCCTTCACTCTAAATCGTTGATAGACTAGACGTCTGCGACATGAGCAGTGGATAGCACCCCCTAGACCCCAGCTACCGTTTCGGTCGTGCTGCTGGGTCGGCTAAAACGTTTGGCTCCCAGCATTAAGGCCGCCGAGGGCGCCCCCCTTGGCCCTGGCCAGGCCGAATGGGCGGCGCAGACTCGCAGACTCGCATCGCAGCGCAGAGGGCGCATCGCTTGGAGGGCGGCGGCGGCGGCGCGGAGAGGCACGGGACCATGCTGCGAGCGCTCGGCGCACGATGGGGCGCCGCGGCGGCGCCCGTCGGCGGCCGGCTGGCGGTCGCCGGCGGCGCAGAGGTCGCCATGGCGCGCATGCCGGCGGCGGCGGCGGCGGTCATGGGCAGCAGGAGGACGCTCGCCTCGGCAGCCGCCCAGGCGCAGACGCAGACGCAGAACGCCGGCGAGGGCGCCGGGGTGGAGACGCCGCAGGATTTCCGCAAGTTCACGAGGGCCAACCTCCTCGCCGAGCACTACAAGGACATTTTCAAGCAGAGCAGCGTGGTTTTCTTTGTGGCTGGTGACATCACCAGTGCCATCAAGCCGCTGCGCGAGCTTGGCTTTGGCGTGACCAGGGCCAAGGCCTCGCTTGTCCGTGTCACGGCCCGCAAACTCGCCCCTGAGGACGATCTCGGTTTTGAGACCGCCAAGCAAATGGCAAAGGGCATCACCAACCTCGTGTACCTTGAGGACCCATTGCTCAGCTTTGTTTCGTCCCAAGAAAAGCTCAAGGCCTTTACGAAGATGATTCCCATCTCGCGCGCCAAGAACGACGTTTACAAGGACAAGTTTGTCATTATGGGAGGCTTCATGCACGATGAGGGCAAGACTAACCCGAACCTTTGGTTCACTCGTCCCGGTGTGGACGCCTTCGTCGAGCTTCTCAAGACGGAGTCCAAGAATGTAGCGGATGCCGAGACACTTTCACCGCACCAGCTTTTCCAGGCCAAGGTTGTTGCAGGTATGCGCAACCAGCTTGGAGCCATCCGGACCCCGCTTCTCAAGCCGGGCCAGGCTGCCGCTTCGACGGTGCGCAAGATCCCAGAAAATATTGCGTCCACGCTTGCCAAGGTCCGGGCCTTGCGTCAGGACGAAGCCGACGCATAAAAGACAGCGTTTTCTATTTTTTTTTGTCACCCTCCTCCTTTCTATCTCCTCATTCTTGCAACACACACGCACGCACAAAGAGTAGCATGACTGATTTCACGTGCACACATTCCTCTTTCTTTTCTTTTTTCAACCTCTTCCAGTTCACTCCAGCCTATCGCCATGCATGATCAATCCGTTGATCAACTTTACCTTCTACTTCTTCTCTGCTTGCCGGCTTGCCTTGCCTTCTTGCTTGATGGCTCTATGTCTCTCACGCCATGCCCTGAAAATCAAGGGGGAAAAAAAATGGCATCATCTCCTTTCAGTACGTTTTCGAGCGATCATAACCCAACAGCTCGTCAGCTCCGTGCGGCTGCCAGGTTTTTTTCTCGTGGCAATTCTTATCAATTGTAAATTCATATCTGGCTTCCAAAACTCAGATGCAAGTCGTTTGCACTCTTCCTGTTTGCTGGCGTTTGGTCCTAATGTTCAGGTCTTTGACTCGAGACGAGCCTTGTCCGAAGAATCAGAGTATTCAGACCCACTAAGGCTTTCATTATCGTCGCCCTCAATCGAACTGTCGTCTGATTCGGACTCTGTGTCTGCACCGAGTTTCTCTTCTAGCGCCTGTTCGAGGACGATCTTGTATTCAAGAAGGATATTGTTTTCGGGCTCGACGCGAAGAATTTTCAAGCAGAGTTCATGCGCGCTTGCATACTGCTGGAAGTCAACAAGTCTTTTCAGCTAGGAATGCATGCGTTTAAATCCATTCGTTCATTTGTTCGTCATTGTTAGCAAGAGTTCAATCACTCTCTTTGACTTGAAGAAGTGCGCAAAATTGTCTACTCACCTTTTGCAATGACGTCGTGACACCTTGCTCTCCTGTCTTCGACTCCTCTCCCGCATCCTTGCCCTCGGCATAAAAGCGTCCGCGGTTGTCTTCAATCATGCTCGATGCCATGCTTGCCAGCCCAGCTCCGAGTTGCGAGCCACCGTTTGCCAACGCGGGTCAAGCAATCTAATTGCTCGTGTCTGTCGAAACCTTTCCCTTGCCCGCTTTCTGCGTCGCTACTTTGCTAGATTGCTATTTCGCTGCGATGGAGCGGATGATCCAGCGTAGTCGCGCACGCACGCAAGCACCTACGGGGGCAGCGCTGCGAGCAGGCAGCGCGGTCTGGTCGTCTTCTCTCGCCCATTGTTTGGGAACGTGAGACATGCAAAAGTGACCATTTGCAAGTTACCGTTGAGACCCCATTTTGCTGCCTTCTACAGTAGAGAGAACCTCGGACCCCAAACAAGGCGCACAAGGACGGGAGAGAGGGAGGGAGGGAGGGAGAGAGAGAGAGAGAGAGAGAGAGAGAGAGAGAGAGAGAGAGAGAGAGAAACTGAGAGAGTCCCGTTGCTCGTCACGTCACACATATTGGCCTTGCCGACTTTGGGCCAGACAAAGTTCGTCTGGCCTTTCTCGCCGGAGCTCACGGCCTTGAGACGGCTGCCGCAGCGAGCGTAAAGGCAGAGAAGGCGAGGACCTGGTAGACCCTGCTGCGCACGCTGATACTGCCAGCTGCGTGGTCAGACCTGGAAATCTGGGCTTTTCTAGGCTTACTCGTGGACAGCTCATGAGCGCCAGTGCCTTTGCCGTCGGCGACCTCGTCGAATGCAGACCCTATTATGAAAGGCCCGAGGGCGCTACGCCAAATGCAAATGCAGCGGTCTACGTTCACGGAAGAGTTTTGAAGCGTGGAGTGCCTCCACCTCAGAATGCGCGGGCTTTCGAAGGGGAGCACTATCTCGTGGAACTTGTCGATGCCGAGAAGCCAAAAAAGCAAATCATCGTTCCAGGAGCTTGGACGATGCCAGAAGGGCAGGGCGTAGTCATTTGGGATACTATTACAGATACCATCAAGCGTTTTGAAGCCCGAGGCGAAAGCGCACGGGCATGCTTGCATGAGTTTCTTGGTGATGATTCGTGTGTCATTGAGCAGTTCGCAAAGGCTCTTTTACACATGGATCCGAAACTGGCAATTCCCCATCGGGACGTCTTTACTCAAGTACTCTGGCGACAGGGGTTATTAGACAAGCTCGCGGAGCTTGTGGTGTGGACCAAGCTTGCAGCCCATCCAGACCTTGCAGAGATCATGCATCCGTCTCGTCCGCAGCCGAGAGGTTCTGGCAACGACGCGCTTGCGAATGCGCGCGAATGGGCGAACGAAGTCTTTCGCAGATTTTCACCCGTCAAAATGTCGGCTATCTTCGAACCACTCGCCTGCTTTAAGGGCGATCGTCTCACACCAAAGGAGCGCGACGATATTACTCGAGCCATTGCGACTTCCCCTCCCAACGCATTGTGCAAGCAAGAGGACTTTGTTAAACTCATTGACGCAGTCGGCATCGAACGTAAGCCAGGCGCGCAAGCGAATCGAAAATTTCGAGCCTCAAATGGCGCCGGCCACGAAAGAAAAGAACTTGACACCCCCGAGGACGGCCTAACTGCAGATGAACGTTTGGAGCGCGAGATGATCAAGATTGTCAGACTTGCGTATGACATTAAAGTGGACTGTCGTGATTTTTTCGAGAGCTTTGACCTCGATTTTGACAACACAATCTCCGCCAAGGACTTCATCAAAGGAATGACTCAGCTCGGTGTTCGAGGTCTCGATGCAAACTCGCTCGAACGCATCATGCTTCGACGAGGGCTGGAGCTCAGTCCAGACGGTCACGTCGACTATCGCAAATTTCTCGCACTCTTGGCTCCCCAAAAGTGGCGACGCGGTTCAGGGGTTGAAGAACTTCGCGCTAATGCAGTCGCAGTTGCAGCTCTCGAGCAGCTCCGCATCATCATTCATGAAATATCGATACAAAAGAAGAGCACCCTTGAGGAAGTCTTTGCTGATTTTGACGCTGACAACAACGGCCTCATTGACCGAAAAGAGTTCTCCCGCGGCCTTCGCAAGCTCGGCATCGATCTTGCAGATTCTCAAGTGCGAATTCTAATGCACATGTTCGAAAGTACATCAGAAAACGGGCGCGGCATTGACGCACGGGCCTTTCGCACCGAAATTTTACGCAAGCCAGCTATGCTTCTTGCGCTGCGCGAGCAAACCTCTGGTGCAAAGCCTGACTCCCCACGCCATCTCTCACAGGACATTCTCTTTGAAACGAGTAAGGTCCTTGCAAAAGCAAAGGTAGACGGCACGAATCTTCGCGAGTACTTTGAGTCTTTTGCATGCGATTCTTCTTCGCGAGCGCTCGGCATCGATGCCTTCTTCGAGGCATGCTCCAAGCTTGGCCTTGTTGTTCAACAGTTGACAGAGGAAAAGCTCGATATTCTCAATGCCTTCCACAGCGCCCTCGCGGAGCTCGAGGGCGTCGTTCGCGGACGCGATCGTGTCGACGCACTGCTGGCTCTTGCCCAGCTTTGTCCTGATGGCCTATTGCAAGCCGCGGCCGCCGATGCAAGCAAACATCTTGTCGACTTCACCTTTGACCAGCTTGTCGATGTCGTGGCTGATGAGCTTGCTCGAGGTACGAGTATGGATGCATGCTTTGCCAGCTTTGACGACAATCAAAACGGACTGCTCAGCGCGTCTGAAATGCACGAGGCGCTCCGCGCGCTTCATCTCAAACTCGATCTCTCCAAGGTCCGTCTGCTGATGCAAAAGTTCCCCGGAGGAAAGCACGGATTTGTGCAGCGCGAAGCCTTTCGCCAAGCCATTGAAGAACGCATCAAAGCGCGAGCGCAATTCCGCGGTGCTCTTGTTTATGCGCAGGAAGCCTTTCCAGATCTCGCGTCTATCTTTTCCAAGTTCGACCTCAAGAAGAAGGGGAAAATATCACTTGCCAGCGCACTCCAAGCCCTTGCAGACATTAACGTGCACTACACAGAGGACGCGCTGCTTGCTGGGGTGGGCGCTAAGTACATTGCCAAGGACAAGATGGAACTACTCTATGAGAAGCTTTTCAAGGATCTTGCCGCTTCCAAAAAGGGAAATGTAACCAAGTCGCTCTGGAGTGCGCCTTCAACTGCGATTCAGGAGACTAAGCTTCCCAGCCCTGTGCCAAACGAGGAAAAGGAACTCGAGCAGAAGATCGCACATGTGCAAGACCAAGAGCCGGCACGGTCCACCTTCGACCAGGAGCAAAAATCTGCTCACCTTACCCCTTCGCATGCGCCTCGAGGCACAGTCGCAAGAGCGCACGATGTGCTCTCGCGCCTTCGCACGCTCGTGCAAAAGGCGGCTTCGCAGGGCGTCAGCATGGTCGAATCTTTTGCTCATTTTGATGCCAATAGTGATGGGCTCATCACGCGGAGCGAATTCAAGCTTGGCCTAAAGAAATTAGGCCTCAAGCTCGGGACGCGCGAGCTGGAGGTTCTCATGACTGAATTTAAGGTGCCTGGGGGCGACTTTATCGACATTACCCACTTTTTCAAGGCAATGGGCCCCGTGAAAACGGCGCCGGCTGTCACCGTTGACAAGCTGCTAGAGGACCTGCGAGCACTTTTGCGCGAACGACAAAAGCATGGCGCCGACAATCAAATTTGCTTCGAGTACTTTGACCGCGATGGCACTCGAAGCATCACGGAGCGTCAGCTTGAGGATGGTTTGCGAGATCTCAACGTGAGCGCGAGTCGGCTTCAGGTTCGTGCGATCATGAACGAGTATGGTGTTCCTCATCTTGATGGCGCAATCGACTACCCAGCATTTCTACGCATGATTGGGGTCGAGGAAGAGCGCATGTCCGTCATGCGCATCATCAAACGCATTCGCTTGGGAGTCGCCAAGACACATACTGAACGTGCGAAAGCAAGCGGCGACGCGTGGCTCCAGGATCTCTTTGGGAAGAATGATCACAAGCGCGATGGCGTGCTCAGTCTTGACGACTTTCTTGATGTCTTGCGAAGGCTGGATCTGCGGCTTCAAGACAAGGAAGTGGAGCGTCTCGTTCACTTTTTGGATGCCAATAATGATGGCTTTGTCGACTTTAAAGAATTCATTCAGCAGATCGAGCCGCCGACGAGCACGCCTCATGTCCGTGCTGCCGTGCGCAAAGTTCAGATGCAGCTTTCGCGCCGAAGGGCTGATCGCCACACCGTCTGTAAGCCCTTTCAGCATTTTGACCTCGTTCAAAATGGCACCATCACTAAACGCGACTTCCGATGTGCGATCGCAGCACTTGGCATTCGTCTCGAGCAAGTTGAGCTCAAGCATCTCGAAGACTCACTTGATATCGAGGAAAACGGCAAAATTCACTATAACGAGTTCGTGCAAGCTGCGATTGGACGGCCCCAGCAGACAAGACTGCGCAACAATCGTCAATCCCCATCGCGCACGTCGCCAATGGCAGGCCCTGCGAGCCCCACGAGTCCAATGAGCGGCAATCCAACAAACGACGATCCTATTGCGCTTCTGGAAACGGACCTACAAGACTTCATTGCAAGCGCAGAAACCATGAACATTCCTCTGCAAGAAACTTTTCGCTACTTTGACCGCAATGGAGATGGGACCGTGACATGGGACGAGTTTCACAGCGCCATCTTGGAGCTTGGATTCGAGTGCACAAGCGATCAGCTCCGGAAGCTCATGGCACGGGTGAACGGGGTCTCAATCCCAGCCGCAACAGCGCGGACGGACGGCAGTCGTGCAGCTAGTGGTAGACAGACTATCGACTACAATGCCTTTCTCAAGTATTGGGCAGGCTCACAGCAGCCTTCTGGGGAAGGTGGCGCTGCGGGTGCTGGCGCCGCAAAGGATCCGCGTTCCGAACGTGACATCATGAAGCTAGTGAAAAAGTTGCGTCGCGAACTTCAGTCGTTCCTGCTTGAATCAAACAAACGCGGCATCAAGGCTTCCGATGTGTTTAGTCATTTTGACCTCAATGGCGACGGAACGATCAGCATCGAGGAGTTTGAGATGGCGCTTGCAGACATATTTGCCGATCACGAACAATTTGACGAGCGCGTGCTTCGTCGCTTCACCGAGACGCTCGACGACTCGAAAGACGGCGTGGTCGACTACTTTGAATTCCTCGGGATTAAACGGTCCGTCGTCGCCGGCGCAGCAATGCACGATGCTGCCGCCGAGAGCAAGAAACAGTCATGGCAGTCCTTGTTCGGTTCGAGGCAGATCGAGAAGCAGCGACGGTCCAGCTTGGCGGTGGCACGCTTTGCAATCGAGTCAATTCTCGGAGCTGTGGCAACCGAAGTGGAAGAACAGGGTCCCATTTGGCAAGCGCAGCGCCGCGCTCGAATTGCGCGCTTAAACAACGCGAGTTTTATTCAGCAAAATGCAAGCGCCGTCAGAGAACGAGTATACTGTGCTCGCAAAGCACGAGTCATTCCCTCCAAGCTGCCGGAAAGCGAGAGTGAGCTCCCAAGCAACACTTTGGAAGAGACTTCAGGGCGTTCGACAGCGACGGCGTCATCGTCCAAGTCTATTGAGCGACGCATGCGCATTGCAAAGAGGATGTACGTTGCGGAAATGGCTGCAGCACGCATGGCCGAAGAAGCAGCCATGCGTGCCGAGGAGGCCGCCGAAGCAAAACGTCTCCGCAACGTCGAAGAAGGTGCTCTGCGACACGCTCTGCACGCCATCGGCAACGTCGTCTTCTTTGCGTCTCGAGCTAGCGTGGTCGAGTTCCTCGACTCCATCGGCCTTGCGCGCTTTCAGGACCGCATCAATGCTACTTCGTATCTTGGTCGCAGTGATTGTTATACATTTCCGCTCGGAAACGATCAGGATATGCTCAGCGTGCTTGGGACGGGAAGTACAATTGTGGCACGCAAGGTCAAGCGTGAGCTTCTTCGTTTGCTCCATGCAGACATCGTTCCCTCGGGGGATCCTGATCCCGCGCGTTGGCCCTCGACACAAGTTTCTCGTTTTGCAGCGACCTGCGGTCTTGACGCTGCGCAATTTGAAGCTCTTGAGATCGATGGCGAAGCGCTCCTAGAACTCAGTGTTGCCGAGGCCCTCGACGAGATTCAGGTTTGCAACGAGGTTGCGCTGCAGGCGCTTCTCTTTCGTGCCGCATACATGCACTTTCTGGCGCAGTCCCAAAGCAGCCGAGGTCATGACGAAATGTCCATTGCGAGCTCCACGGGTACCAAAAACCCCTCAGGTCGCGTCTTTCGCAGCCTCGTTGTGGATGACGCCACGTTACCAAGACCAAACGAAGCCCCGATCGACGAGTGGGGCACGAGGGACGTGGTGCAGCTCATGTCGAGCTTGGAGCTTCCAGTTGACGAAGTCATGGCTCTTGGTGTTGACGGCGAAACATTATTGGAGCTGAGCGACGAGGAAATTACGCGAGAGCTTGGCCTTCGCGGCCCGCAGCTCACAAAATTTCGTGGCGCAATCGAAGCTGTTCGACAACCGCCGTGGATGGCCCTGGGCACCGGGCCATACTTTGAGGCAAGGCTCGCGGCTTCGACAAGCAAGGACAAGTTGTCCACTGTGCGGCAAGATAGCGAGCTTGAGTGCACCATGCTTCGCGTAGGCCGCGAGCACGACATTTGGGTTCACGTGGGTCCTGCGCTCAGCGAGGCGTTCCAAGTCGCGCAGCGCGTGCTACGGGCTGGCAGCGAGCAAGAACGTGCCAAGCTTGTCTTGGCCGAGAGTGCAGCCGGGGACACGGAGCGCGCAGCCAAGGCGCTCACTGTAACAACGGCCGACATTGATGCGGAGGAAGGCCGCGTTATGGAATTCATTCAACATGCGACTCGCAGTGGTCTGCCCGTCCTAGAGACCTTCAAGTCGCGCGACGACCAAGGCGATGAATCGTTGTCTCTGTTTAAATTCGAAGAGGCACTTCTTGCCCTCGGGTATAACTGCGAGGATCTCGGTCTCTTGCGCGTCACTCTTCAGTCGCGTCTTCGCGATGAGAACCGGAAAACGTGCATTGCATACAGATTATTTTACGTAAGGTGTCTGAACTGCGCAGAGTTCCACCAACCATTCTTTACCAAGTCAAGAAGCTCGCAAAAGATGGCGTTCTCCAGTGATGGATCGATGGTGAGTCTGCTCATGGAGAGCTATGCACCTGACGGTCAGCCAGCTTCACGTAGCGGCTCTGACGCTGCTGAAGACGTCAAAATCGATCTGCAGCGGACGGTTCGTGTACGGTACGGTGGCGGATCTGCGCTGTACGATGCAACGATTGTGTGTGATCACAAGAATGGAAGCTATGACGTTCAGTTCGAGGAGACCGGCGAAGTTCGCGTTGTACCCTTTGACTGGGTTGAGTTTCGCTCTCCAGCTTTGCCATCGCGTGCCACGAGTTCATCACGCGTTCTAAATTTGCAGTTGGCAAGTTGCGAGCCGAGCTTTTCACGCGGAATTCATGTGTGGCGTATGGCCATACGCCACCTTGTAAACGACATTGCCCTGGGCGTATCAACACTGCGCGGGGGAAAGCGGCGCTTCGTTGGCATGGACTGTCGCGGAAACCTCATTTGTCAGGGCTATTCCGCTGCTAAAGTGCGCAGTATGCAGCGTTTTGCGCGACTCAACAAGCGAGGGTATTCCGTCGGGGAGAGTATACTTGTGCGTCTTGACCTTGACGCCCAAGAACTTCACCTATTTTTAGCACCGCAAGCTCTTGACGCCAAAGCATGCATTGACGACCTCGAGGAGCTTGCGCGGATTCGCCTTCAGGAAGTGCATAAAATGCACGATGTATCAAGCTCGACAAAGACAATTCGGTCCTTTGTTCGACGGAAGAAGGAGCAGATTGAAAAGTTTTTGCAGCGCAAGATGGAGCATCACCAACGCGTTGTGCCCGTATCCGTCATTTCGTGCGAGCTCTTTGAGCTTGGGCTCGAGGCTCGCGAGACGGACCTCTTTGCGTTTTTGCAGCCATTCCTGCATCGTCGCAAGGACGGAATCGATCCCGTCGCAATGCTCGAAGGTCTCAACCTTGCAAGTGACAAACGCTGGGAGAGCGACTCGGAGGACGACGATGCGGATGTCAATATGCAAACAGGAGCTCATCCGGCCTCTTACGAGCCTGGTATTTTGTTACGCGGAGCTGGCGATGCGGTGCAGACAGTCGAGGCACGCAAAGCCACGTCAACGCTTGCACAGGCAAAGCTTGGGGCGCTCGTTCAAGTTCGATATGGAGGTGGATCAACGTGGTATGAGGGCAAAATTGTTGATATTGAGAGAAGCGAGGACGGGGGAGCCCCGACATTTGGGATCCAGTATGAGGACGGCGAAACGGAATTTGGCGTGCGCATGAGCAATATGCGCATTTCGCGCCAAGAGCAAGCTCCAGCGCAAGCTCCGCAGAGTCGGCTCTTCTTGCAGCTTTATTGCCGATTGCTTGCATACATGGCGCCCGTGTCCGTCAACCAGCGCGAGGACCGACTGGCGCAGCGTCAGGCAAAGATGCTGGAAAAGTCTCGACGATCTGCCGCGGCCAGAGGCCGCTACTGGCAAAAAGGACAGCATCACGAAGTAGAGATTGCCAGTCCGGAAGGACCTGGAGCTTCCGTACCAATGCGCTCCGGCGCGTCGAGCGTACGGAATAGTTCAACGACGCGGCCGCAAGCTCGGGCTACGCAGGTGCAAATGCGAGGCTCAACCTTTTCCGATGTGGGCGGCCTTCGCACGCAAGAGCTCTTGCGGAAGCGTCTAAATACGCCGCACCCAGTGAATTGGTCACAAACGACAAGTGTACAGCACCAATTCTATGCCCCGCTCGCGATAAAGCAGCAAGGCGGAGACAGAAGCGAGGGCCAGTCGGAATCTGAATACGCGTCATCTCGAGTCCCAGAAGCGGTGGTGTCAGACCAAGCGTGGACCTTGGTGGGTTCAGTCGATGTGGAGGCCATGCAAAAAGTTTCGTGCGGCGAGGCGGGCATTCCCGTCTCGCTACGCCTCGATGCGCCCTCGGACAGAAGCTACTACCGAATTTGCTTTATGGGCATACTTGGAACTGTGAGTCCTTCTGGCGTCTTTACCAAGATTCAGGCCCCTGTGGAGCCCGTTCGAGCGGTGATGAACAAGAGTCGGGTAAGGATCGGTGGTGGCTGGGAGCACGACGTCTTCGATTCGCTTGCTGAAAGCGATAATGCAGATTTCTCTGCTGGTCGTTTCTTCCTACTGAGTGGGGCCATTACGGCACACGGAAAGGACAAAAGCGAAGCTTCAGCCGATTCTCGCGTTAATGTGAAGAAACGCCAATCTTCTACGAGCAAAAAGCGGGCAAAAGCGAACCAAATCGGCGGGCTGCCGCAACCGCCGCATCGTGCCATGCAAGCGGACGCACCTGCAATAAATCAACGTTCAGGCACAGGGCCGGCGCAACCTGTGCTCGTGCGTACTATTGGCATTGAAGACATGGGGCGGAGCAACGAATTTATGGCAAGCAATCGAGAGCGCTCGTTTCAGCAAGAAAAAGAAGTCTCTAGCGTTGACCGCACCATCGCGTCCAACGAAGCGGACGGCCCGTACATGGATGAACGCATCGAAGACGACCATAATTCGGCAAAGGATACAGTGCGAGGGCGCTCGCCGCGCCAAAAGGGCCACAGGAAGGACCCACACCTGAGTCAAAGTCCTTCGCGACGGTTCCGATCGCCGCCGCGAACGTCGTCGCTGCAAGCATCGTTTTCCGAGGATGAAAAGATCGTGATTGATCGATGGCTTCACTTTGCCAAACTCAATGAATTCGGTGAACCTCACGACATGGTCGACGAATTTGAGGCACTTGGATCTCGGGAAAACCGCATGCGCAATAGATTTCAAAACGTGGCGTTCATTCATCCTGAAAAACCGTGGTTCAATATGGCGCGGGAGCGCGGTTGGCTTCCAGGCCGCGAGGAACAACGCAAGATTCGTCATTGGGTTCGGCGAACAAAGACACAGCGCCCAAGCCGTAAATCAACGACGCAGACCTTGTACGAGGCTCTTGTTCAGGGTTTCCCTGAGAAACCATGGCTCGAGCGTGTTCCGCAAAAGGACAGATCGGGAAACAAAAAGGACAAGACTGGAGCAACCGACGTCAGCCAAGGACGACCCGTCGCGAAACAAGCTGTCTCCTTAAAGAAGAATGGGGTGGTATCTCCACAGAAGAAGAAGAAGAAGAAGGCCCATCTCGACGATGGTCGCTCGCAGGTAACCTTGGGGGTGGCTGCCTCGACGTCTGCGCAGGGGCGTGTACAGCAGGAGCTTGAGCGTGGCATGGATCATGTGAAGCGCAATCTGCAGCGCATCGACGAAGACATCAAAAAGCTCCACGAGATCAGGGCTGGTCTTGACTTGCAGTCGGATGCACAGCTACAGCATATCAGCAGAGACCTTGCAAAGCTGTACGAGACCAAGGCGGGTCTGGAGGCCATTGCAGAAAAGAAGCATGTCGTCAATGCAGACGAGCTTCGACGTGTCGCACAGGTTAAGGCTCTCGAAGCGACCCTGCAAGCTAATGAGGAAGCACAACTTGCCTGGGAGCGGGAGCAACGTCTTCGTCAGGCGCAAAGACTTCAACTGCAGCAGGCTCAGGTTGATCGTCGTGAGACAAGACTTCAGCATCTAGAAGCGGAAGTTCGCGCTAATGCTCAACGGCAAAGCTGGGCGCAGCGCGTCGATGACGCTTTTGTCGCTCAAGGTGGGCGCGCCGAGGCCACAGAGGCCACAGTACGTGCGCAACGTTTGGATTACGGCGACGAAGATGAAGATCAGGCCGCTTTGGAGCGGGCGGTGAGTCGCACAGGCAAGAATATTCCCTTATGATCGGTCTAATTTACAAGATTTTGATGGCCGACGTGTGGACGATCAATCGAGCAAGCAAGTCCAACGAGCCAAAAGTCTAGATTGCATTGAAAAAGAGATTCCCTAAAGATCCTATCACATCTTTCTTGCGTATTTTTTTTGTTCGGGTGCGACGGTACCATCCATCATCTTGCCATTTCTACAGTAAATAATAAGGTCATTACACCCAAAAGGATGACGAAGATCGATGTGGGGTGCGCGGCCGTGGTGTTCGTTCAGCTAGAAACGAGTTTGTAAGAATGATTTCATCCTCAGGCCAAAGCTCGTACTTGCGTGGTGTTCTTGGAGCGACTAGTTTTGGGGGAATCGAGTGGCCCACGCCAGCTCTTTCAAGCAGCTCGAGGGAGTCATGGATGCGCAGCTGAAGAACGCGTTCGGGCTTGTCGTGAAAACGTAGATTGACTGCAGGACGGACGACAAAGGAAGATTTGGATTCCCGGGGCGCATCAAAGGCGCGAAAATTCTCCCGAACGTACTCGCAGGGGGGGCGACGAAGACGCGGTTTGGGAAGAGCGGGCAACGACGCCAATTCACGAAACGCGCGTCGAAGGCTTGAACGTTGAAATGCGGCAACGACCCGACGAGACGCTTCGACGCGCTCTCCTCGTCGTCTTGCAGCGTATTCACTCCAGCAGCGTAGTGCTTTGCGAAGGACGTTTTGGCTCTCTTCCATCTCGCGTTTGCAATTCACCCATTCAAGCCAACGTACCCACGACTGGCGTCTGAGAGCTCTTGCGAAGACGCTTACGATCGAGGCAGCAGCCTCGCGACGTTTGGCAGCTTCACGCTGAACAAGTGCATGCCATTGTGAGATAATTTTACGAAGAAGACTTTGTTCGAGGGCAAGGCGGACCCATGCACTAAAGTATTGATGTTGGACGGCCCACCGGCGAGCGTTTGATTTGCGAGACAATGGCTCGCAACACTTGCGCCAGGCTCTGAGATGGTTGCGCAGGAGGGCGCGCACAAGCAAGTCACGGTCTTGGTCCACTGCTTGTTCCGGCTCGGATTCTAGCTTGCTTTGATTCAATTCGGCCATTCGGCGCATTTTTGCAGCTCGCCGTGCTTGCATGCGCTCGCAGGCCAAAAGAAAGTGATGAGCATCCTCGAGGTCCTGCCGAGGTCCATCTTGAGGACGCCACGCCTGCGCCGCTCTTCGACCGCCCACTAATCTGCAGCTTGTCGTCGTCGTCGTCGTCGTCGTCGTCGTCGTCGTCGTCGTCGTCGTCGTCGTCGTCGTCATCGTCTTCGTAAGGACTCGCATGGGTCTTTTTATATGGCTGCGAGCTCCTTCCTGCCTATGCCATGCGCCTTACCGTCCCGCTGCAGCGCGCGTCTTCCCGTCGTCTCACGGGAAAGACATTTTGACTGACCTGAGCGCGCGCTCTTAGCCCTATACTCGAGACCTATCAAACGGTTACATGCTCAATCCAGCTTTTTTTCTTTCTGCCTTTCGAAAGACAGGACCAAAAATGCAGAGGCGGCGAGGGGGTTAGGGGGGCTGTGATGCCAGCAGCCAAGAAAGGCCGCAAGGCTTTTTATACACACGGCATGTGGGTTCTGTTCTCATCTCTAGGCTTCTTCGCCCAAAGGCGGGTCGGTATACATGCCCTGAGTTTGAGGTCAAAGTTGAGAGTCTGTGAGTAAATACTGAAGAGGACGGTTTCCTTGGGCAAGAGTGGATTTCGGTCGAGGTGCGGGCGAGGTTTGCGACGAGCACGACTCGTCCATGCCATTCCCGTAATTGTAGCTAAACCACAAATGTGTCATTCTTGCATGCATGGTCTTTTGGGAGGCCCCTTTCGAGAGGTCAGCATTTCGGTGAGGGGAAATTCTGACAAGGCAACAGAATGATGGCTGATCAAGGCAAGTGCTGAGGTGGTGTTTCATTTGTTTTTGTTTCTATGGTTGTTTTTATATTTTGGGCGTAGCTGGAATCATCGTGGTCGGGGCCGCTCGCCAAAGCTTGAGACACAAATATACGAAGAGCACGAAGGACAAAGCGAGAAAGGAAAGGACACACAATCAGCATCTGACAGTGGAGCGCGAGCGAATAGCGCAGAGTAGCGCAGTGCGGTGCAGGGCAGCGTGCTGTAAAAATCCACTTTTTGTTTCTTTTTGTTTCTCTTTTTTTTTTTTGGAAAAAAGGCACGAGACAGCAGGCTATGGCACGGCAGGGCACACGGCAGAGCAAAAGAATTTCAATCAGATGACCTCGTCGTCGAAATCGTCAAAGGAGGCAGCGCCGCCGCCGCTCGATGAATCGGAAGATCCGTCCTCGTCGTCGTCACCAGCCGACGAGGCGTCAATGTCCGGGAGAGGCTCATCGTCCTCTTCGGGAGGCGGGGGCGGAGCGCTGTCATCGACGCGGTCGCACTTGTATCGATTGGAGACCTGATGACAGCGTGACTTGCAGGGCTGAAAGGATGCGTGGCAAGCCTTGATGCACTTGTTGTGCTGGGCCGTGTTTCCTTGGCAACCTTCCTTGCACTTGTCCATCTTTTGCTCGCGCTCGACATAGCCGTAGTGGGGCTCATCTTTGCAGCGCTCCTCGCAGCGAGCCTTCATGCAGCGCTTGCGGCAGATCTTTTCACGATCGGTCTTGCACGATTTTTTCGCCGCGCACTTCGCGGTAATTTTCTTGTTGCATGAGGTGATGCAGTCCTCCATCTTGCACGCGAGCTCCTTTTCCTTTTGTTTGTTGAGCTTGATGGGCTTTTTGGAGTCAAAGACCTGCTCGGGAATGGCCTCGGGGTCTTCAGCGGCGGCGTTGGCGCCGCCTTCGGCGCCGCCGTCTTCGTCGTCGTCGGCGGCGGCGCCGCCGCCGCCGCCGCCCGCGGCGTGGTTGGAGGCGACGTCGGCCTGCTGACCCCGCAGAAATCCGGGCACGACGGCGTCCATGATGCCTCCATCCGAGCGGTCGGCGGCCGAGCTGGCCCCGGCAAAGGGGTTCACCTCAAAGCCGAGGATGCTGAGGATGGCGAGCAGCACGGCGACGAGCCAGACGTAAAAGGCGACTTTCTTGCACACGCGCTTGGAGGTCCCTGCCGGGTCGACTCTAAAGTCTGCGGCGAGGTCTGCCAAGCCGGGCACGAACCTGGACGCGCCGGCCCCGGGCCTCTTGCCTCCGACGGGTTTCCTGCGCTTGCCCACGGACGAGGCCGTGCCGCTGCTCTTGGGGCTCTTGGTCGGGCTCTTGGCCTTGCGCCGCGAGCTGCGCTTCAGCCGCTCGTCGTCCTCGTCGCCGCGCCCGCTCCTGCGTTCTGCGCGGCCCATGGCTGCCTTCTTCTCCCTGCGCTCGCCCGCGCGCTCGGCCTGCGTCTGCGCCGTCTCCGCGTCGCCGTCGCCGCCCGCGGCTCGCAGAGCGCGCTCGAGCCGCGCCTCGCCTCGCCGCTGGGACGCGCCGCCGCGCTGCCTGCCTCGCTCGCTCGCTCGCTCCTCGCGCCGCCGCCCGGCCGCGCTCCGGCACGCACGCACGCACGCACGCACGCACGCACGCACGCACGCACGCACGCGGGCGGGCTGGCCTCGCGCGCGTCTCGGCTCTGCTGCTCCGCCCGCTCTGCTCGGCGCTGCTGCGCGCCGCGGCCTCGCTCGCGGCTGCGCGGAGGAGCCTCAGCCTGAGGAGGAGGCGGCTCCGTTCTATGGAGCTGGCCGCCTTAAGGCGCGCGCGCGCCGCGCCTTTCGCCCCCGCGCCGCGCAGGGAGGTTAAGGCGCGAGCCGGCCAGGAACGGCTCGCTGGGAGGGGCGTCCCCGCGGGGACCGGGGACACCGGTGTGCGCCCCGCGGAAGGGGGTGTGTGTGGTGGACGGTGAGGAGAGGTGGTTTAGGTTGGGCGGGGGCGGGGGGAGGGTGGTGAGGATGATGGGTATCATCGTCATGGAGGGCTTTTGCGCTTGGAGCCCCCGCGCCGGGCCTTGGAGCGAGCAAGCGAGCGAGCGAGCGAGCGAGCGAGCGAGGGAGGGGCCTTGTTTTGCGGGAGGGAGACGATCGCTCTGCAGCTGCACGCTGCTGCTGCTGCTGTGTGGAAGAGAGGAAAGAAAGCTCAGCAGCGTCTCAGGTCCCAAACGATGATCATAATAAGATGGACAGCGTCTGCGTGCGTGGCCGCACCACCCACCCAAAACCTCGGCCATTGGCGCGATCCTGAGAGCGAGGTGAGACAAGCGAAGTTTGATCCCGCGGATTGGACTATCGTGCGCGTCAAGCTGCCAGAAAAAGAGTGAGCGTGTTTGCAAGGGTGCAGCGCGCATCCACTTTTTTTCTGCTCCTCCTTTTCCAGCTTTCTTTCGTATCAACGTGGGACAGCAACCTACAACCAACTTGAACCTTCTGACCTCCAAGCTGCCCTTGGTTACTGTCGCAGGAGCGATGGGTTGATTGATAGATAGATGATCGCAACTGGACTCCAGTCCCACACGCTGGCTCTCCAACCACCTTCTTCTTCCACTCACCTTTTCGCTCCCTTTTCGCCGCGCCGGTACAAGTCAACTTTCCGCGCCCCGCAAGTGCGCTATTCCCCGCCCGCAACCGCACTAAAAAGCCCTCCGCTTTTCCAGCGCCCCGCAGCCAGCCAGGCGCAACAAGTATAACCCCACTTGCAGCGCGCCTTAGCGCACTTCCCCTGCGCTATAACCCACTTGCGCCGCCCGCCCGCGCCACTTGCGCCAGCGCGCACGGCCCGAATCTGGCACATTTATGGGGGATAGGCCGGGTGTCCTCTCTTTTTGGTCTTCTTTTTTCCTTCTTTTCTCAGTTTATTTTTCTTGGAACGTGGACCCGAAGCAGCCGAAAGCAGAAACAGAATTAGGAGGTCCAAGGTACGTTCGCCCGCGTCGCGGCCGCAGCTCGCTCGCGCGGCCTGCGCGGCGCGCCGCCCGCCGCGCGCTTCTCCTCTTCCCGCCCGCCTGCGCCCCCCCTCCTCGCGGCGCGCCGCCGCGGCCGCCGGACTCCGCGGGGGACGCGGATTTGAAAGCATGAAATGGAATGGAAAGGAATGTCTCCATGCCACGGACGGGCGGACGCGCAGGCTCGGACGCACGTGCCGCACGGCTCGGGCCGCCCCGCCTCGCGCCGCCCCGCCCCGCGCGCCGCCCCGCGCTCGGCGCGCCGCGGCGGCGAAGGCCTCTCGCCGCGCGCCGCCGCGCGTGCCGCGGCCAGAGGTACCCAACCCACGCGTGCTGCTGCTGCTGCTTGGCCCCTTGTCCATCCATCCCGCGCCATCCATCCATGCCTCGCTCCGCCAGCCAGCCAGTCGGCCGGCCAGCCGCGCCCGCGCGCCGCCCCTCGCTCGCCGCCTCCGCGCCGCCGGCCGCCCTCCGGCGAGCGCCCCGCGGCTGCGCCGAGGAGAGCGGGCGGGCGCGGGTCCTCAGCACGTGCGTCGCACACGCAGGCGCGAGAAGGAGGCAAGGAGGGATGGCCCAGCGCACACTCGCACACGTAGAGTAGATAGAAGACGTACAGACAGCCGCACTTGCCCGCGCTGCTGCTCGGGCTCGGGCGGCTGCAGCCCGGGCCGGGTACCTGCTTGCGCTCGGCCGGCCGGCCGGCCCGCCGTGGTCTGCGCAGGTTCTCTGGCGGCCAGGGGTTGGTGGGAGCGGGGAGGGAAAGATGGGGACTGCAGAATGGTGAATGAACTGACGACCGCGCTCGTACGTACTACTTGCAGACAGACTGACAGTGGCCGCAGATCAAGGTACACGGTGTTCCGCTTTCGCTGGAGCACGAGTGGCAGGGAGCAGGGAAGGCAAGGGAAGGCAAGAAACAGACGTGGTTGAGACGAAGAAGAAGAAGAAGAAGAAGAAGAAGAAGCAGCAGCAGCAGCAGCAGCAGCAGCAGCAGCAAGGAGAGGAGCCCAAGATGCGCCGCACCGTGCGCAGCATCCGCTCGTTCTTCCGGGTCCCGTCCAGGTCACAGGATGGCGACAACGGCTTTGGCGGCGAAATGAGCCAGGAAAAGTTCGAAGACAGATTCCGCCTGGGCACCACGCTGGGCAAGGGAAACTTTAGCGTCGTTCGCGAGGCTGAGGACCTCGTTACCGGAGAAATCGTGGCCGTCAAGTGCATCAGAAAGAAGCATCTCTCGGCAGAGGACCGCGAAGGCCTCAAGGCCGAGGTCCGCATCCTCTCCGGCATGGACCACCCCAACATCATCAAACTCTACGGTATGCACGAGGATAACGCCTACTACTACGTCGTAACCGAGCTCGTCAAGGGCGGAGAACTCTTTGACCGCATCGTCGCCAAGGAGTTCTACCAGGAAAAGGATGCCGCCCAGGTGGTCAAGACCATCGCCGAAGCGCTCAAGTACTGCAACGAGCACGGCATCGTGCATCGTGATCTCAAGCCCGAGAACATCCTCATGGAGGACGACGAGAACGACCACCGTCTTAAACTCGCCGACTTTGGCTTTGCCAAGGAACTCGATACCTCGAGCGAGGAGGCCATGCTTCGCACTACGTGCGGTACGCCCGGCTACGTTGCGCCTGAGATCATCAAGGGCGCTCCGTACGGCAGAGAGGTGGACATGTGGTCCCTGGGCGTCATCACGTACATTCTGCTTTGCGGCTACCCGCCCTTTTACGACGAGAACCAGGCGCATCTCTTTCGTCTCATCAAAAAGGCCAAGTACAAGTTTGACCCCGAGTTCTGGTCTGAGGTCTCCGACTCCGCCAAGGACCTCATTCGCGGCCTGCTCCAGGTCGACCCCACGCAGCGTTTCACGCCCGACGATGTCCTTGCGCATCCTTGGATCGTCCACGGCGGCGCCGATCAGGACATTACTCCTGCGCTCAACCAGCTCAAGAGCTACCAGAACCGCCGCCGCCTCAAGAAGGGTATCCTCACCGTGATGGCGGCCAACCGCATCCGTAAGCTCGTCTCTTTTGATGAAAGGGATGGCGAGGCCGAGGCCGAGGACGACAGCGACGACTCCAAGTAAGCGTGTGTATGTGTACGGAACCTGTAGATGACGCAAGCAATGCCGGTCTTCCTTTTGCCTGGACAAACCATCCATTTGTCTTTCTTCACGCTGAAGCCAAGTCACGCGGTTCGCGATTTGATCGATCAGCCAAAATTTCCAACTCCTCTTTTGACGCGTCTGTTGTGACCCGGTCTCATACACACGGTTCTCATTTGCCTCTCACGGCGTGCTGAGATCATATGTTTTCTCACTTTTTTTTTACACAAACATACACACACGCACTCACGCACCCTCCCCGCTCTTTTCTTCCCCCATTTCTCGTCAGATACTTTTGGCGAAAGAGAAGGCGAACGAGAAAATGGGATTCGCTTCTTCTTTCTCTCTTTTGTTTCGACTGTGCTTCTTCCCTGCTTTCGTCCTCCTTTTGCTTAAATCGGGGTCGAAAGCTCCCTCGCGCACAAGGCCTAAACATATCGTTAACAACCAAGCCAGCCGCATTCTTCTTGAAGTCGTCCAAACGCCATTCGCCCTTTCTTTTGCATCGGTGCTTTCCCGACATGTTTTTAAAGACCACGATTCATGTGGAGAAACTGACATCAACATTTTGTTTTGTTTCCTACAAAGATTGGGATATGTTTCCTTTTGTTTTTCCTCCGCATGATGGCGCATGAACGAGTGTTTGCGCCGAAATTTGGTGGCTTTTCTTTGAACCCTCTCAGACCACGGAACAATGGCAACAATTAAAAAAAAAAAAAGCTTGTCTCGACTTGAAAGATGTAATGACTCGAGCGTCTGAGACTCCACGCCTCGCTCGTTCTCCTATTCTCCCCCTTGCGATGACGCAAGGGATCCGGCAAAAACTAGTTTGGTGAGACAAAAAACTAGTTTCGCAGAACTATGCAATGTCAAGCCCCGATCGATTGCAGCGCGTGCAAGCCCAGCACACGCGCGCTCGCTTATATTAGAGTCGAAAGGAAGCGCGCTTCGAGCGGGCGCTCGGGGGGCCGCTGCCAGACGAGCCGTCTGCAGACGCTCGCGTTCGTCGCGAGAGACAACCTCCTCGCCCCCCTTTCCCCAGACCGCGAGCGAGGTCTGAGCTGAGCTGAGGTGAGCTGAGCGCGATCATGGCGACCGAGGACGGCGCGGAGCGGCACGTGCCACCGCGAGGAACGGGGGCGTCGAGCGCGAGCGCCACGTCAGCCGCGAGATTCGTGGTCGGTGGAAACGCAGCGCCTTCAACGACAAACTCCAAGTCTCTCGGAAGGAAAACTGGCCCGCTCGTCGCGCCGCGAAGCTCGCTCATACGACGCACGCTGTCGAGAAGGCTTTCGGGCGTGCGCACGCTCGGGCGCACGGCCGCGCGCCAACGCGTCTCCGTCCCCGACTATCCCAATTCCCCATGGGTCGTAGACGCCACAGGCATCCGGGACGATGAAACACCCGAAGACCCGAACAGCCCAGGCGAGCGAATCCGTTTGCAGCGCATGGACGTCTACCTCGAAGCCGCAAAATCAGACGACCACGCTCGCAGACTTGCAGGCCTGCGATGCATTCGCTTTCTCTTTACTGCCTCCGGACGCGTCCCTATTTGGCTCATCATCGAGTCGGATCTGCACTCGAGCCTCATTTCGCACATTCAACCCGGCGCGGACGAACCTCTTCTCTTTGAAACAGTCTGGATTGCCGCGCAGCTCACCAAAACCCGCTCGCGCGCCAATCTTCAGGCGCTGCTGAGCAATGACATCATCGGCGAGCTGGCACGCGTCCTTGACCTTTTTGTCAGTCCACGCGTTACGGAGCAGAGTCTGCGTTGCTTGAGTCGTCTTGCGCGCGTCAATCTCGAAATCCGCGACGAGATTCTCGCCAACGAGACCGTCATCCCTGTGCTTCAGCGCATTTCCGTCTCCGCAGGCCCGCCTTCAATGTTTGGTTCCTTAGCCTCTGCAATCTGTAGTTTGCTCCAAGGGTCACCGGCTCCAAACGTCGACGCTGTCATTGAACCGCTCATGCCCGTCGTGGCCACACTTTTCAAGTCCGAGGACGTCCACGCCATCAACAGCCTCCTTTTTGCACTGGCCTATCTTGCCGAGTCCAATCCCAGGAGCCTCGAGCCGATGAAGGAGCTTGCTTTGACCTCTCAGATTACTGCTGCGCTTGATGGAAGTCTTGCCGAACGCCTGTTGCAGAGTGAATTTTCTTCCGGCGAATATAGTCCCAGCGAGCGGGCCGAAACGGAGATGCTGCTCTTAGTACCCGCGCTTCGAACGGTTGTTGGCATGGCCTCTGCCGGCGAGGACTTTATCCAAGAGCTCATCGATGCTGATGCAATTTTGCCGCTGCGCGACCTCATCGACCATGACCGCCGTGACGTTCGCGTTCTCGCCACGCGTGCCCTGGCGAATTTGGCGCAGGGAACGCAGGACCACATTCAAGCACTCCTCGACGCAGACTTTGCTGATCTCACGCGCTCGCGCCTCGAGCGCGAAGGTCATACGACGGTCAAGAAGAACATTGCCATCTTTTATGCGCGAATCTGTTGTGAAGGCACCCCGGAGCAAATCAGTACCATCGTCTCGCGGGGGGGTCTCCGCAGCATGTGGCATGTAGCGGGCCTCGTCGGCATTGAGGCCACGACGGACATTGTCGTCACTGCTACAGAGGCAGCCCTCATGACCCTCGAGGGTGCGCTCGCGCGCCAGGCCCTCATCGACATTCAAGAGACTGATGTCTTTGAGATCCTTGATCGCCAAGGCATTTCCGAACGCTACTTTGAGCGAATCACCGAGGCCATGTTCTTTTGCGAGTCGCGAGCCGCCTGATGTTGACGATAATGATAATGAATGTATCAATCTCTCTTTATTTCACACGCAGGCACTCCAGTAATTTGTTTTTATTTTTGGTATCTCTCTCGATCTCCAAAAAAATGAACTCCATCCACATTCAGGGTCCAGGGAAAGCAAATGGAGGTCGAACACGAGGTTTGATTCTTGCGCTAACACGGAAATGCACTTCAAGCGCAAGGTTGAGGACGAGAGTAAAGCAGAGCACGGGAATAATCGATTTGACAAGCCGTGACATCGAAGCGTCGACGCAGCCGCTCCCACAACGCAACTCCCAGTGCTTCTTCACTTACCTATCTAGGCCACGAAGCAGAATCATGACTGCCCGCAACAGCATTTGCGAGATGATTTCATTGCCTTCCCATCCTCCTTTTCCCCAAAACAGTTTTCATAAGCCTTGCGCTCGGCGTCGATAAATTCCCTCCGAGTTTATCCTTGTTACCCGACCCCACCACGAAATTACACAGTGATATTGCGTTGGAACCGGGTCCGGTGTGCCTGTCGGCGGCACCATTGGTGCGGCGCTCGCAGAATGTGCTCGAGCGCCGCAGAGCTACTAGCGAGAGCGCAAAAGGCCACAGACCCGGCTTAGGCAGCAGCAAACCCGCATTCGGAGGCGTGGAGAGAAAACCCGGGCAGCAGCGTCGGCCGCGAAGACCCTCACTCGCCGCGCTTGTTCGTCTCTCTGTGCGTGTGGCTACGCGAAGCGGCGCGAGGCACGGAATCGAGACTCGAGTTCCAGGACTTGCGCGACCGAGCGACGCGTCAAGGACGATGACTTCTTCGGGCGAGGTTGTGGTTGGCGTCCTGGCGCTCCAAGGCGCCTTCAAGCAGCATGTGCAGTTGTTTGAGAAAATTGGCGTCAAGGCCACGGAGATTCGGACTCCCGAAGAGCTCGCAGAGGTCGACGCACTCGTCTTGCCTGGCGGCGAGAGCACGGCGATTGCTCTTGTAGCGCGGCGCACTGGTCTCGTAAGTTGCTCAGATGAGCAAATGTAGCACTCGCGAGCAGCTCGCTTGTTCGTCGGCTCAATGGTGCTCAGAGAAAAACCACACACAACACACAACACCAAAAATCACAAAACACTCACGCTCGAATGTCGACACGAAATTCACTGCTTTTTTATGTTCTTACAGATGGACCCGCTCCGCGAGTGGGTGTCTCAGGGAAAGCCCATTTGGGGCACCTGCGCTGGCATGATCCTGCTCGCCAACAAAATCACAGGCAAAATGAAGGTGAGTTTCCCAACATGATGCAGCTTGGTGTCACAAGCTCTTCGTCATTTTCCTTGGCACACAGTAGTGTCGCTTGCGCTCTTTCAAAGCAGCAACTAACATGAGCTAGCGAGAACAGGAGGGTCAAGAACTGATTGGAGGTTTTCCCGGTGTGGTGCACCGCAACTTTTTCGGATCTCAGCTCGGAAGCTTTTCTGCCATGCTTGAAAGTCCGCTGAGTGTCAGCGACGGTGACGCCGTGTCTTCGGAAGCCGCCGCGGACACAGCGTCCAGCAAGCAGTATCGCGCCGTCTTTATCCGCGCTCCGGTCCTTATTGAATATGACGACGCCGTAAATGTGCTTGCCAAGGTTGTGCCGCACAAGGAGTCCCAGGAGGCTGACGCCAAAGTGGACGCGCACGAGCCTATTGTCGTCGCCGCCTCGCACGGCAACATCCTCATGACCTCCTTTCATCCCGAACTCACGGACGATGCCTCTTGGCATCAGTATTTCTTCAACTTTGCCACCAAGGTGATCAAGGCGGCGCCCGGCGGCGCTGCCCCAGCTAGCTCTTCATCTGCATGAAAAATAGATAGCTTTCTCAGTCTTTTCGGTTCGATGCCATCTTCATTCAACATGGAGTGTGTATACATTTGGGAATGGGCTCTTTCCAAAGTCCTTACAAGGACCGTTTGATGGGGTACAGATGCGAGTTATATTGTGCAAAAAGTTGATTATTCTGCCTTGCTCAAAGTAAATGGTCAGGGTGGATTGGATCAACTCAATCAGATGTTCAGACCAGAAAGAATGAAAACCACCAAGGATGTAGTCGATTGTTTCATGCAGGTTCATTTGTCTAAAGTGGTGATGAACGCGTTGGAAAGTTTTTGGGTCTCAGATGTGCCATAATTCTGCCGGTGGTTCTGAGCGAGGTAGGCCGTCCAAGTACTTCGATCTTCCGGCTGCTTGCATTTCAGTTTTGCAGTGATATTGTTGTCCTTTTTAAAATATTCTTGTCTAGTGGAGGTGCGACGGCAGAGCGCACCGAAGATTGCTTACCTGCGCCACACCTCTATAGCTTTGCAATACTTGTCTTTAACATTCAACAGCAAACTTGGTGCAGTCACCGTTCTTGTAGTTTAACTTGCTATTGACACGCGTACAATAAGCATGTCGTCTGAGTGTTGTGCGTTAATTCGACGTCTCCATGTTCTGAGCCCAAGGACGTCAGCGCAACGAAAGAAGAAGAAACAAAAAAAGAAACAAAAAGATCCGTTAATGTCCCAGAAAGCCTTGGCTGAGCCTGAGTCAACATGCACATTAGACTGTCAGTGCCGCCACTTGAAGGCTTAGGTAGACTGCACAGGGTTGAAAAAAAGGCGCAGGCTGGCGCTACCTGCGATCGACGACGGCCATGAGACATTACGCGTGCGGAGTTTGAACGGTTTGTCGCGACGCCGCAGTGACCGCCACTGCCCCGAACAAGAACAGGAAAAGGGCTAAAGGGCACCGCCAAGCACCAATTTCTTTGGCGTGGCCGATGGACGCGCGCGGGCACGCAAACAGCATGGCGAGCCAACCCAGCCCCTCCCGCTCAACACCTGCGCCAGCGCCTCGAAACCCATTGCAGCGGCGCACAACTTTCATGGCACGATGGGATGTCATGCAAGTAGACGCCGCATCGATTGCCGCACAGGCTGCGAGACAAGGTGCGTCTACCATTCCGGTACCCCTCACACGAAAACAAACAGTCTCCAAGGCCCTTGGTCTCGACAGAGTGTTTTCGACGAGCAAGCGGCTTCACGGAGGCACTGAGGCCACCTTTTCAAGCGGTATTCTCGACACGGTGGAAAGTGACACGCACTCACAGCGAAGTCATTATTCGGCCCCATCATCAAACCTTCAACGCGCTCTTGCTGCATTGTTCACGACGCAGCAAGGATTTATTCTTCCAAGCTCGAAAAATCTCCACTGGTGGTCACTTATAGTTTCCGGCTTCATGGTGTACTTGCTCCTCGTTGCGCCGTACCGACTCGCAGTCCATCGAATCGATCATGAACCTGAGCTAGTTGCGGTATTGACGGACACCATTGCCGCGCTTGTATTCGCTCTCGACATTGTCATCCGGCTTAACACAGGCGTGGTGAATCCTCGAACACGCGAAGAGGATATTCGCAAGCTCCGAACCAAGTATGCGCGGTCGCGTCTCATTCGTGACGTCCTCGGGTGCATTCCCGTGGAGCTCTTAGGTTTAAGTTTACGTAATACTGGCGATGCGGGACAGGGTATCATGATGGCTCTCGCCATCATGCGTCTGTCAAGAGGCACGCATGTGGTGAATTTGGAAAGAACCCTCGCGGGCGAGCACTTTAATTTGAACCGTGGCATTCGTCGACTCATTGCAACGGTGGTCTTTGTTCCTCTCATGTCACACCTATTTGCATGTCTATGGATTTTCGTCGGAAGTAGACCTCGCAATCCAGACATGAATGACACCTGGCTCGAGGTTTTCTTGGCCACGAACGCTAGTGAACAGCAAAACGTTGACGTTTTCATTGCTGCACTTGAGTGGTCTGTCTCAACGCTAAGCTCTGTGGGCTTTGGCGACTTTTCAGGTGTCAACGACGAGGAGCACATTGTGTCTATTCTTGCCTGCGCCTGCGGCGCCCTGCTCGCCGGTGTCCTCATCGCACAGACGAGCAGCATTGTCTCGGACATGAACGAGGCGCAGCACCAAATTGATCTTCGAATGCACTCCCTACGCGCCTACTTGCGCTACCGGCGCGTTCCTAAGTCTCTCCAAATGCGAATGATTCGTTATTTCCGACATGTGTACACTCGCCGTGCTCACTTTGATGAAGTGAGCATTCTCGAGAACATGACAGCAGATTTACGGAGAGCACTCAGCCTGTATCTATTGGAGGATACATTGCAAGATCTCGACATTTTTCGTGGCATCTCGGATACCCAGCTCGTTGCATCCCTTATCGCTATGTTGAAACCTGTATCTTTTTCAGCCGGTACGGAGATTGTACGTCAAGGCGAACCGATTACAGAAATGTACTTTATCGTGAGGGGAAAGGTCGAGGTGCTCGCCCCTGGTGACGAAGCTGTGGTCTCTGACGTCCAAGATGAGAAAGGCAGTACAAACGAAGAGGACAAGGATCGCACTGCCGCAGATGGAAGCCAGAAGCTTCGAAACAAGCTGCGCGTCATTGCAACTTTGGGAGAGGGTAATCACTTTGGAGAGTTATCTTCCACCGCGGGGCAGGGTATCGAAACCCACCTGGTCACCGTACGCGCAGTTGTGAGCACAGACTTGTTCTCGTTGACACAGCAACACCTCTCGGAGCTAGCAAAGACGTTTCCTCTGGTCAATCAGCGATTGCAGTCTTTCAAGCAAGCCAAGCAGGATGCCCTCGTAAAAATCAAAAACAACAAGTTGCTCGAAACGACGAAAGCTTCCTCTGGGAAAAGTGCGGGGTCGACATCTTCATTTCGGCGCGCACGAGGACTGTTGCTGGGCAAGCGAGAGGAGTCAGGCGATTCAGGCAGAGGAAGCTGGCAACGTCTTTTAAGTTTCAAGGGCTCAACGATGGTCAAACTGTCTGCCTCATTTAAAGCGCCTGTGCAGGATGAACCTACCGAAGGTAGCGGAATTGATGACACAGGCAGCGTAATTCGATTACGGCGGCCAATTTTCCAAGGACGCAATTCCAAAGTGTACACTAAAACAGAGGCTGAGCAGGTTGCTCTTTTGTCAGTCAACATGAACCTCGCAAAAAAAGGATCCGGATCAAATTCGGCAGTTCCACCTCATTCGAGCGACGAACACGACAGCAGCTCTGAGATGGATGATTTGAGAACCACCGCAAGCGATTTGATCTCGAATGGCTCGAATGTGGGCGACGAGGAAGTAAATGTACAACGCGAACTGAGGGGGGCTGAGCCTACCGAAGACGGAAATGATGTCTGTCACAAGGAATCTAACCTTGCGGATATCGAGTGGAAGTCGTCCGCCCCTGCGGGACAAGTCTCGATGTCGAATGAGCAAGAGACAGAGGCAAGCGCACAGCGAAACTCGAAGACTGAGGATGCTATCATGAGCCCGGAAAAAGCTGCAGTTGATACCGCTGCTAATTCTAAAACCTCGCCTTTGGTAGACCCGCTGGCTTGCGGTTTTCCAGACCCTGGTGCAAACGTTCACGATCTCGTGCGAGACCTTCTCGAGACCGCAAGACTTCAAGATAATGCAATTGCAGCCTTGCGAGCACGCCTTGCGAACCGAAAGAGGAAGCCGGGCTCCAGACGCGGTTTCTCTGCCATGGAGGTTTCCACAGCGCAAGCAGTTCACTAATGAGTAGACAACACAGACAAGAATCTAAGCTGGCCTGAAAAGCAGGAAGATGACGTCACCCAGCGAATGTGTAAAAGCCAAGGTTGGAATACCTGCAGGTAGCGCGCTTCATCTTGCTTTGAGGAAGATTGACACATTGAACACAGATGTGATGGCCACAACAAACGTGATTGGCCTTGTTGGCGAACCCTGCCTCGACGAAGATCAAGTTAACCTTATCTCCATTGGGCTTCAATGCCTTCGCAAGTCATACGAATGGGTTTTTCTTTGCAAGACATGATGTAATTTATGATCATAATCAAAGAGAAAAGGAAGACAACATAAGAGAGCAAATAGATTACATGGCAACACTCTCTGTATGGCGATATGGCAAGTATCGTCTCTTTCCATGACGGATAAATTTTTGACGAAGATTCACCCTAATCGTGTGCACGGGCTACGTTGCTGTGCTACTCGTCGTCAATACGGAGTTGTTGCCTGTACCAGTCTTCAATATTGGACGAGAGATCGCCGAGATCTGCCAGGCCGTGCGTGTCGCTCGCAGCGCTCGAGAGAGGATCTGCAAAACTTGCAGCTTCAAGCTGAACACTTGTCTGGGGGCTATGTACGCTCGGTGTGCTGTCGAGGCGAGCAATAAGATTGGCCGTGAACTCATCAAGTTCGGACTTGGATGAGTACAACTCGCCCCCCATTGCGTCAGCGCTTGATTCAGGGCCAGTAGCAGTAGAATTCGTCGTCGTCCAATCGGGTTCCGAAGAAAGCGCATAATCTCCGGATGATCGGAAATCCGGAGCCGGCGAGTCTGCAAATGCTGAAGTCAAACCGTCTGCAGCTGCGATGTCATTTGGCTGTTGAAGGAAAGAGAGGTCCTCCTGAGACAATGCGCGGCTTGTTTCTGGATCTGCACTTCCATTTTGCACATTTTGCACGATTCGACGTGCCATTTCGACAATGTCCGTATCGCTCATTTTCTTGGCACGGCGAGGCGCTTTTGTTTTTTGACGTCCTGTGGTTGTTGAGGAACCTGGCATTGCTTTGAGATGCTTTGCGGAGGAAACGCTCGGATCGTAGGAAGACTTGATTTGGCGCATGCGTGAATTAAGGTCGCGAGGCATCTTGGAGTCTGCGGCGGCCATGGAGCCATCGCCCCGCGCGCTAGAAGATGATACCGCCGCCGACGATGACGACGAAGGCGCTCCTGAAAGTGGAGGGAGGATACTCGTCTGTGGTGGTCGTTTGTGGCGGTTGGCACGCTCATGTTCCTTGAGTTGGGCAGCGTAGCGTTCTTGTCTTTCTTTGAGGCCTTGTTCGAGTTCCCGACGCTCCTTTGCCTTTCGACGTTGCTCGCGACGTTGTTTCTGCGCCTCGCTTGCTTGCACGCTACGCTTCCAGTCAACAAGATGTTTGGTGCGTTCTGCGCGTTCGCGCTCAAAGGTGCGCCGCCGTCTGTCCTGCCGACTGCGTTCTTCCTCAACCTCCTGCTCGCGGAGGGCTTCTAGATCTTGTTGCATCCGCTCGCGCTGACGAAACTTTTCCTTGTAGCGTTGCCTCGCACGTCGCACGGCATCCTCGTTGACTTTTGATCGGGGCGTAAGATGTGTGGTCGTGGAGCTCGAAGACTCTGGCGTTGCAGATTGAGGCGTAGTCGATCTTGCGTGAGGGAACAATAGGCTTTCTGCAGACGCAGCTCTTGCAAGATGTTGATGTGCCTGTCGCGAGCTGAAAGAGGCAGTCTCGTTGTTGTTGTTGCCTTCACGTCGCTGGAGCGTCCCGTCGCGCGAGACCTGACGAAATTGAAGGCCTGCAACGACCTGTTTAGCTGACTTGGATCGCTCTAGCTTGCGCACGAGTGCTCGCTTCGTCATGGCGCCGGTTCCACTGCTGCTGCTGCTCATGGCGCCGACATGACTGGGAGCGCCGCTGCCGCCTGCACCAAGTCGGGTCACGAGAGATTTGCGCACGCGTTGGTGCTCCATGAGGGTCTCTGCTTCCCTTCGCGCGCGAGCGCGAGCCGTATTCCTCGCGTTCCGATGATGATTGGATTGCGAAGTCTGTGCGGCTGACTGCTACACCCCAAACGTCTGCTGAGCTGCTATCCGTTGGAAGGAGAATTTTTTTTTTGAAAACTCGCCAGAAAAGAAAAGCAGTGAATGTTTTGTTCTTTCACCAAACCAAAAGATCTCGAAAGTGAGGGAGGCTGCTTCGTTAGGTTAGATACCTACTAGGTCAAGAATGCATCTGATGGATGACCTCTTTGTTTTTTTCACAAAAGTGAGCGTTGTGGTTGGGTTTAGCGCCTGTAAAGATTTGGAGTTATAAAAATACGATGGTGCGTGTGGTCAGGTCGTCAAAACGTTCTCACCTTGTGATGCTTCTTTTGAAGGTGCGAGTTCGAACAAGGCTTGCTATAAATTTACATGTTTCTTTATGATTTTTCATCGTGAACTTCCTCAATGGTCGGACCACCACTAGCTGCCGTGCGCTCTTGCGCGGCGGTGCGACGCGCCTCATGTCGGCGCGCCATGACTGCTGTGAGATCGGCTGCCCAGACCAGCTCACGATCGTCTAAGGCGTCTTCTTGTTCGTCATTTTGCTGTTGCTCTGATGTCACGGGCGAAAGAAAGTCTGCAAACTCGATCTCGATTTCCTCAAGGGAAGATCCGAGAGCCTGGGCTGGGGAGTCGACAGTCTGGCGGACTTGAGGCCAAGCGAGGGCCAGGTACGAGGCTCCAAGTGTTTTGGTAATTTTTGCGCCAGTGCTTTGCGTGCGTACCTTGAGGGATACAAAGTGGGCCACCTTGTAGCGCATAATTTCGTCGAGACGGTCGGAGGCGGTTTGTTCCTCGCCCTGACCGCTCTCCTTTGCCCATGTGGAGGGATCTTGAAGCGCGTGGGCATTAAGAGCGCGGAGAACGACGCCTGCGAGTTTGAGACGTTTGGCGGCGTCCATTGGGACGGGTTTGTCCTTTTTGGCAAAATACGCGTCGACCTGCTCGCTCGTGAGCTTTTGCAGCTTGCCGTCGGCGCCGATGGTGGCCCCTCCTCGGGGAAACGCTGCGGATGCGGCTGCATTTTGCGCACCGTTGGCGGCAGCTCTTGCCTCTGCGCCGATGGACGGCGCCGTTTGCGCCTGCGCGAGTCGCAGACTTAGAAGGTTCCGCATGGCCCCGTCGAGCTTGGGCTGTTCGCGAAGCATGGCGGCGGCCTCATCCTCCATGCGCTGCTCTGCCGTCTTGACGCTGGTTTCCGCGGGCTTCTCGCTCGCGTCTGCGGACTTGCCGCTGTCGTTGCCGGTGGTTGCCGCCATCTTCGGGAGCGCGGCGTTGTCGTTTTCCTCGGTCGTTGATGATGTTTGCACTCTCCGGCCAAGTCGAAACCTTGCCAAGATCATCGAGAACTTTGGCGGGAAAAGACGACAAAAGCCCTTGTGGGGGGAAGGAAGGGGGCTAACGCAGGGCAAAGAAAGCTAGTCTCTCTGGCCATGGCCAGGAAAGTTCTCCCGCCCGCCCGTCAGCTGGCAGCAGCAGCAGCAGCAGCAGCAGCAGTGAGCACAAGCATCATTTTTGATGCTAAGGTAAGAAAGAACAATTTTTTCTGTGTCTTCGATCGTTGCGTGGCCACCCTGTCAGCAGCAGCAGCAGCAGCTGCAGCTGCAAGCCGGCCGGACCAGTCGGTCGTTGTGCGTCCGCACCGCCAGCCTGGGTGTTTCCCTTCAACTTTTCGGGAGTAAGCGAGCCCCGATCTTTGCCAACGAAATATGCCTCTTTGACGAAGAGCACGTTTCAGTCCCGATGGCCCAACCGACCTGGACCCAAAAAGAAAAAGAATGATCGTTTTCGCGGAGAAAAGCTTACGGGCATTCCATCATCCGCCCATCTCCAGGCCTCCATTTTTCGCAGCCATTCTTCTGCGTGCAGCAGCAGTGGCCGCTGCAGCCGCTGCAGAGGTTACTGGCCAGCGAGCTTACCTACACTTGAGGTTGCTGTCAAGAGTCCAGTTGGGAGCAGGAATCAGGTCAGTCCCAGTCGCTGTCGACAGCAGCACAGCAGCGCGAGGCGGCTGACTGGTGACCGAACGAACGTCCCTCGGTTGCGGCTGCGGCTGCGGCTGCGGACTGCAGGCCGTTCGTTATGCGTGCACAATTCGCGGCAAATCGTAAGACTGCGAACATCACATGTCCGTGGCAGTGGCATGGCGCCAAGGAATTTATTTATTTATTCTAACTGTCCACCATGGCAAGTGCAGCAGCCAGTGTAGGCAGCTGCAGCTGCAGCAAGCCTGACAGCGGTGCGGCAATGGCAGGCGGCGGCGTCCACAGGCCATGCTTTAGGGCGACGAGGGTTCGCTTTGCTACATGGTGGTCGCAGTCGGTATATACACCAAACGAAGCACTCGAAAAGGGAGTGTGGCTGGCATGATGGGGACGGAAAAATCATGGTGTGACCGCGTGCCGTATGTCGCACTGCCGCACCGACAGCGGCACGGACCGACCGAGGTGGTATCGAGACGTAACGCTCGTTCGCGGCGGCAGGCCACAAGCCACACCAGCAACGCAGGCAACACGACCAACCCGGGTAGCCTCACATCTGTCTGGACGCACGACAGCGATTCCCTTCCTCCCTGCCCGGTCAAGAGCTGCAGCAGCAGCAGCAGCTGCTGCTGCTGCAGCCTCTGGTGCCATCGTCCCAACTTTCGCCGCGGCGCTGCCACGCGCAGAGCGTGCACCGCGGCGCACCGCGGCGCACCGCGGGGCACCGCGCCACCACGCGCGGCGGCGCGCGCCGAGCCCCGGGCCTAGGCGAGTTTGCCCGCCGGACCAGCAGCCAGCTGCAGCGGGCTGGCCTCTGTTACTGTTAGTTACATTGTTAGTACGTGTGGAGCCTCCGAGGCCGCACCTCCGCAAGTTACCGCAATAGCCGCCACTGTGGAGCTGCTTGCTTGGTGGGTCGAAGCAGGCGCCGCGTGCGCCTGCTTCCACAGCCACCCCACAATTTGGTGCTCCCACACTGCGCGCCCGCGTGAAGCAGCTGGGCAGGTAGGGGCGCCCGCCATGCTGGAGCGCCCGCGAGTGGGGAGGGAGGTGCAGGCGCCCTTCGGCGACCGGAGCTGGCCTGGGGAGCGAGGGGGGAAGGAGGGAGGACCACGGGTACTCCTGCGCTGCGCGGACGTTCGATTTCCGACGCTCGTTTCGTCCGTTCACACTATCTTGGTCGCACCGCCGCCGCCGCCGCCGCCACCGCACGCGGCGCAGGGCGGTATTCATGTATGTATAAAAATACGTATGCACGCCGCCATCACAAGCGCCCCCGCACCCGTCCACACCTCGAGTCTCCTCCCGCGCGTCCGACTGCCGCGCTAGGTTGCAGTGTCGGCCCCTTATCCGCCAAGGGACCCCGCAGCTGTGCAACAGCTGGAGCAGCCCGACCTCCCACGAAGCAGCTCTGCAACTTCCTCCGAGGGCCGGTCCGAAGAGCCGATCGAGACTGGCGGTGACCCTCTCTCTCTCTCTCTCCTCGCGCTCGCTCAACAAGTTCTCTCTTGACATGAGTTTTCTTTGACACGCGCCCGCGCGCGGCACGGCGAGCGCGTGCGGCGCAGCACGGCGGGCGCGCGCGGGAGGGCTCGCCGCCGCATCGCGCGGGGCGGCCTCGGCGGGCTGCCTGCCTGCTCGCCCGCCTGGCTGGCAAGAGCTCGCTCGCTCGCTGCAGCTGCCCCGTCGCGAGCGTTTTTCTTTCGACGCTCGCGCGCTGAGCTGGCGGCGGCGTGCGCCTGAATGCGCGCGCGGAGAGTCTCGGCGAGCTAGCCAGCTGCTGGCTATTCTGCGCGCCTTGCCTGCCTGGCCCGCACACGAGCCCTGCGATGCCACGCCGAGCCAAGCCAAGCCAAGCCATGCCAGGCGATGCGAGCGGCGCCGGCCTCCGCGCGTTGCTCGCGAGCGCGCTCGCCGGCGAGGCACCTCACTCATCTCCTCCCATCGTCATCCCATCTCATCTTCCCGCGCACAGCTCCTCCCCTGCCGCCTGCACAAGCGCCGCTCCAAGCCAAGCCGGAGCGGCCTCGCGGACGAAGCAGCGCGGCAGCGGCGCGGGCGTGCGGGTGTCTCGCCGCGCCCGCGACGCCTCCTCTCGGAGGCCCCGGAGCGGCACCTGCCCGGCTCCGCCGCCGGGCCGCGCAGTACACCGTCAGGTCGTGTCCCGGCAGAGCCCGAACTGCAGCGGCGGCATCGCAGCGCAGCGCCGCGCTGAGCAGCAGCAGCAGGCGGCGACGGCGCGAGCAGCGAGGAGCGGCGAGGGAGGGCGCGGGAGAGGAGGGAGGGCGGGAGGGCTCGCCCGGGCAGATTTGATTGACTGTCAGTCAGGCTGTCTGTGTGGCTGTCTGTCTGACTGTGCGTGCCGGCGTGGGCTGGGCTGGCGCCACCGCAGCGGCGCCAGGCGCCCCCGCAAGGCAAGGCGCAGCAGGCTTTCCGCCGCGCGCGTTCGAGGCCGGCGCCGCGGCGGGCAGACCTGCGACGCGGAGCAGAGGCTTCCTCCGCGCCGTTGGGCCCGAGGGCGAGGCAGCGGGGCAGAGCAGAGCAGAGCAGAGCAGAGCAGAGCAGAGCAGAGCAGAGCAGAGCAGAGCAGAGCAGAGCAGAGCAGAGCAGAGCAGAGCAGAGCAGAGCAGAGCAGAGCAGAGCAGAGCAGAGCAGAGCAGAGCAGAGCAGAGCAGAGCAGAGTAGAGCGGAGCGGAGCACGGCGGCAGACCAGAACAGACCCGTTTAGATCCGTCGACCTGGCCTGGCCCCCTGCGCGGGAGGGCTTCGTCGTCCTCGTCGTCTTCGTGGCCGGGAGCAGAAGCAGGGCGAGGCAGCAGGAACAGAGCGCTGCAGCAGCGAGGTCGCAAGCGCGAGCGCGAGTCTTCAAGAAGACCTGTGGCTTCGACTTCCTGCATCGAGTCAGGCCTCGCTCCGCTCGACTCGACTCGTCTCGACCCGACTCGACTCAACTGACCCAGCCAACGCGCGCTGCTGCTTGCGTCTTCCGGAGTTTGCAAGCGAAGGCCAGCAAGGCAAGCTTGAGCGGGCGACGACGCGGCAGCAGACCGCTCCCTAGCGCAGCAACGCGGCTCTCGCGCCCCGCTCTCGGCTTTCGTGTCGTAGCTTAGCTTAGCTTGGCTTGGCTTGGCGAGGCTTGGCGTGGCGCGGCTCTGCAGGAGTGCGCCAACCAGGTGTCTTGTCCTCTCGCCTCGCCCGCTCACCTCCGCCGCCCCAGCGCCTCGCTTCGCCCGCCCCCGCCGGCAGCCTCCGCGCCAGTGCGCAGCGGCCTCGCGCAGCGGCAGGAGCGGCGAGAGCGCGAGCGGCGGCTAGCTTCCCGGCGAAGACAAGCGCGCGAAAGAGCAGAGAGAAGCAAGGCGCGACCAGGCGCGAAAGCAGCGCCACCGCTGCGGCGGTGAGGAGAGGCTTCCGCTCGCAGCGCGGGCAAACCCGGCGCGCGAAGAGAGCGGGCGCGTGCGCGAGGAGAGGCAGCGCGTGTGCGAGGCTTTCATCAGGTAAGGCGCGCGCGAAGGCGTCGTTCAAGTAAGGCGCGCGGGCGCGCGCGAGAGAGAGAGCGGGCGCGGGAAGCGGGCGCTGGCAGCTGAAGCTCCTGGCGAGGCCAGCCCAGGCCAGGCCAGAGGGTTGTTCAGAGCGAGATCTGGTCGAGCGAGATTGATTGATTGTGAGCTGTCTGGCGAGAACAGAGCGAGCGAGCGTGTTGTTGGCTGGCTGGCTGGCTGGCTGGCTGGCTGGCTGGCTTGCCTGCCTGCCTGTGCGAGCGGCGGGATAGAGGAGCCGCAGCGCGCTTCGCCTCCGCCGCGGTCGCTTGGGGCCGACGAGAACGGTCGTTTTTGTTCTTGTCCTCGCCTGCCTGGTTGATTGATTTATTTTCCCTCGACCGACCCCACCCACCAAGGCCGCGTTCTCGAGGCGTCTTCCTTCGTCTTGGCGCCCGCGCGACGAAGATCGCTGATCTAACCTAATCTGATCTGATCTGATCTGATTCGGTCTGGTGTGGCGCGCGTACGCGCTTCATTGCTCGCGCAGGACCTGCGCGAGCCGACCGACAGACAGATACACCTGCACCAGCAGCAGCAAGTGGCGATGCGCGAGCCGGACGAGAAGGGCGTCTCTGTGGCACGCAAGCGGCAGCGAGGTGATGTCGACGACGGCGACGCCTCCGTGAACGTCGCCGAGGGCGCCAAGAAACATTCCCGAAGCGAACGCGGCAAGGCCGATAGCAGCAGCAGTAGTAGTAGTAGCAGCAGCAGTAGCAGCAGCAGCAGCAGCGACAGCGAGAGCAGAAAGGGCGCCAGCAGCAACAGCAGCAAACAGTCCGGCGGGGAAGATGACGGCGACTTTGTTGATTTCGACGAGTCGAAGATCACGAAAAAGACAGTGTACAACAACAACAACAACAAGACGGGCTACTTCGAGGTCCAGGTCACGGACGGAACCAGCAACAAACTCGTCAAGTTTGGTTGCAAGCATTGTGAAGTAGTGCTGGAAACTGGCGAGGATATCGTCACACACATCGAAAAGGTTCACGGCTCGCACGGTACTGCCGAAGGTAGCGTGCGCTGTGTCATCTGCAATCGCTGCGTGCCAACACCGGCCGATCTCGAAAGACACTCGGCCGACATGCATCGTCGTGTCCGCAAGTACGGCTGTCTCACCTGCAAGAAACGATTTGAGCGCCTCGTCGATGTCCAACTGCACGTCGAGTCCATGCACGACGCTAACCGACGCCACAGATGTCCCGAGTGCGACAAAACCTTTGGTCGTGCTGGAGATCTCAAGCTGCACGTGCGCACTGTACATAAGGGGGAACGCCCGTACACGTGTCAGCACTGTGGGTCTACTTTTGGTTACCGGAACAATCTCAAGAAACACGTGGATACTGTTCACAAGGGCATTCGTCGATTCCAGTGCGATATATGCGGCAAGCGTTTTGGACGCAAGGACCACCTTTACCGCCACAGTGAGAATCGTGTTTGTCTTCTCGAGCGCTCCCGCCAAGAGCGCGAAACGGCCATGGCTCCTCCGCCTTCCGCGCCCGCCCACCTCGCCAGCCTACCACAAGAAACGGCGGCACTTTTGCAGGCCCAGGCACATTTACACTTCAGCAACACTGCAGCTTTCCTCGCCAGCAATGCGGCATCCATGCCGCACCGTTTTCCCAATGGACTCGGGACGCACGTTGCCAACCCGTCCTCGTTCATGTCCAACATGTTTCCTTTTGCCTGGCCTTCGGCGATGAATTCGCACCAGCATCAGCAGCATGCCCAGCTCGCTGACGCTCTGTCTTCTTCGCGCGAGAATAAGGGGACTAAGCCGACGGATTCAATGGTCGGGAGCAGCGCCCCTTCAAACGCGTCTCTTTCTTCTGATGAAAAGGACAGGGCCGCAGAGTCACTCGAAACTTCATCATCGGACCCGAGTAGCCTTCATGCCTACTACCAGCGTTTGCGTGGTCTCGATTCGCTGCAGCAGTCCGCTGCTGCAACTGCCGCCGCGTCCTCTGCTTCTGCTGGCGCTACTCCCCCTGCGACGGCTTCGGCCCGGGGGACGCATGCCAGCGGGGTGAGCGCCTTTGCAGGGAGTAATATGCCAGATCACCAGCAATCATTCCAGCAAATTTTCCAGCAGCGCCAGCAGCAGCAGCAGCAGCAGCAGCAGCAACAGCCTGTGCCCTCTACCGTGGACGCCATCGCGTCCTGGGCCAAGTACGGTGGAGCTGCTCTTGGATACGGAGGATACCATGCGCATCTTCAGCAACAACAGCAACAGCAACAGCAACTGCAACAACAACCATCCGAGCCTCACCGGGGGGACTATATTCCGCAACGCGACCGAGATCTGTACCTGCACCAGTCCGCGATGGGCGGCCGCCCGCCGCACCTCTTTTCCGAAGCAGAGTCTCGAGGACAAAACCAGGAACGTCAGCCGCCGCGCGTACCTGGGAGAGAGCAACAACAGCAAGCAGCGTCAAATCTTGGCAGCGATGGTGTAGCAGACGACAAAGGCCAAGGCTGTTAAGTGCTAAACCCGAAATTGATCATGCGGTTTCCTTCGGGCACAGCAGCACATACGACGTCACGCTCACGCACGCAAAAGAAGTCGATGTCTCTTTGCAGGTCTGATGATGGACATTAGTGCCTGCGTGGAGCCCGTGCGCTTGCATTGCATTTCATTACGGTCTTCAAGTCGAAGTGGGCCGCCAAAGATACAAAGAAGAAGAACATTAAAGAAGGAAAAGAAGGAGCTGTTTTTCTGCCTCATTGTCAACTTCGTGACCCAAACTCTTTTAGGTCTGGAAAGTCAAGACGTCTTATTTGTTTTTTCAGGGCCACGATCGATCGATCGATCAATCCTTTTTTACTTTTTTTTTTTTCATCCGCTGCCAGAGTACGTAGCAAACCTGTTTCTGGCATCCGGCAGCCTGCAGACTCTGGAGCGCGCGGTCGGTGGTTGCATCAGACGCAGAGTCAAGCGCGGCTGCAGTGTGCGTTGCCAACGCGATCGAGGCGTGACCTGACAGAGCGCACACAGCTAGCGCAGGCAAGACCGTGGCCTCGAGGATGGCGCTGGCGGCGGTCTGCCGGAGACAGCTCAAGAGGTTGCTGCCGACAGCGCAAGGCAGACGAGGACTTGCAAGCACTGCCTCGTCATCAACAACGACGACGACGACAACGATAGAGAGTAAAGGAACAGGATCCCAGGCGAACCATGCACAGCGGTCCACGATCGATAGCGCAGAGGCAGCCAAGTTTGCCGGTATTGAATGGAGCGGCGAGGAGGGCCGCGCTCTTGAAGCTATGCACCAGACGCGCATGGGCGCACTGCGCAAGTATCTTGCCGAAAGACATGCTTGGGATCGTCTCGAAGGTCTTCGCGTCGCCGACATTGGTTGCGGTGGTGGTCTTTTGTCTCAGTCCCTCGTCGAGCTTGGCGCCGACGTCGTCGCAATTGATGTCGCGCAAAGCAACGTCGAGTATACCTCGGCAAGGGTTGCCAAGATTGATCAGCCCACCGGTTCTTTCGAGGCCCGCTGCACCACCGCCGAAGATCTCTTTCGCGAGGAAGGGCCTCAGAGCTTTGACATGGTCGTGTCTCTCGAAGTTATTGAGCACGTCAGCGATCCCACTCTGTTTTTGCAATCTTGCGCGGACATGACGCGCAATGTCTTAGCCATTTCCACCCTTGATCGCTCCATTCGGAGCTATTTGCTTGCGATTGTCGCTGCAGAGCACGTCGCGCGCATGGTTCCTACGGGGACCCACGATTGGGCCAAGTTTGTGCAGCCTCGCGAAATCGAACACGTCATTCATCAGCGGGGCCTTCACACCGATGATGTCGTTGGCATGATTTACAATCCTCTCTTCAACTCTTGGCACACCACTCACGACACGAGCGTCAACTACATCCATTTCTCATCTCGCTAGGAAACGTCGTGCCAGGCTAAAGACAAAACACTCTGATATCTTTCTGTTGCACTGCAAAAAGACTTGTTCCTTTGACGCGCTGAGCACTTTCGGCGGCGCGTGTCATTGCAACGCTGGCGCGTGTCTCTGCAACGCCGACGTGCAGCGCCGATGCACGAGAACAACTCCACAAAAATGGCCTTCATGTATCGTTGCTCTATGTTTCGGAATAAATTCTATACATTCCGTGGTACCTTCACACCGAGGGCCATCCATAGGCCAAGCTAGACCGGACCACCTACTACCATCCGTCCATGCTCGTGGTGCGTAGTGTACTTTCTTCTTCATCATCATCGTCCGTGTGAAGCCTAGTCGTACTAGTAGGTACGCTGGCCACTCGTACGAGATATCACATCAATAAAAGTGCCACCACTCATTGTGACGGTCAATCAGTCACTCTCGATCATTTTTTTACACACTTGCGAGCGACACGTGCAGCAACAGCGGGCCACGCGCGTGGCACTGCCTCCACGTCGACTGCACGAGGGAAATAAACTTGCAACAACCAAGCAAGCGAGCAAAGGGAGCAAAACCAGTCGCTCGCGTCGCGCTGCTGGCGTACTCGCAACAAGCCCGCGCTGGTCCTCGTGCGCGAGGACTCGAGCCTCGACCCCCTTTGTTGGGGTCTTTCGTGGACCGTCTGGCTCGGCGGGGCGAACTTGATCAAAGTCATGGGCCGCATCCGAGGAAACGTGCAATATGTCGCGCAGTCGCTCGAGCTCGTGCTGGCTGTCTCTGGCGTGCCCAATGAGGCCATGCTTGGTCCCCGCGCCAACGACGTGACTCTACGCGCGTGGAGTAGAGACGGGTCTCTCGTCCTCGAGTTGAGAATGCCCAACGACGAGCCGGCCGACGCGGTGGCTGTGCAGGGCAAGCTCGCTGCTGTAGGAACCCGGGACGGCGACGTCTATCTCGTGAACCTCCTTTCCGGGGCCGTCTTGCACTCGCTACAAGGTCATACGGGCTACATTCGAACCGTTGTCATTGAAGACGAGGTGGTGCTCTCGGGGTCTTCAGACGGCACCATTCGCATTTGGGACAAGGCAAGCGGAGATTGCATCCAGACAATCCTCGCGGGCGGCGTCACAGTCTGCGGCCTTGCCACGCATGAAAATTTTGTCGTCGCTGGGCTTTACGATCAGGCCACTGGTGTGCGCGTCTTTGACCGTACTACGGGAAAGAAATGCCACGAACTCCACGACGCAACTGAAGAGGTGTTTTCCGTCGCGATGAACGGGCGCCACATGGTAAGCGCGTCTCGCGATCGAATGGTGAGGGTCTACGCTGTACCTTCCTTTGAGCTCGTTCACGTTCTTCAAGGACACAGTGACGTAGTGCATGCTGTCGCTCTCGAGGAGGACCTCGTCGTGAGTGGTTCCTACGACCACACAGTCAGAGTTTGGGACGCGATCAAGGGAGACCAGCTGCACGTCTTGCTCGGTCATTCTGGCCGCGTCTTGTCTGTCTCCCTTCGCGGAGTTGAGATTGTGAGTGGGTCAGCTGACAAGAATGTTCGCGTCTGGAATGCAAACACCGGCGCACTAGAACACGTCTTGTCAGGGGGAGAGCACCGGACTCCCATTTCAAAAGTGCTTGCACCAGAAAGGAGAACGCACGTTACGACCGGATCGAGACTTTCCTCGCTGTTTACATCTTCTGTTCGCCTCTCCACAGCAACGAGCATCCTCGACGACCAGCACCTTGATGAGGGCGAGACCAAAACACGTAAGACCTGGAGCTGCGCGGTTCAATAAAAAATCCTAGCGCATGTGACCGACTTGTTCTGCATCGCTTCTTTCTGTCTGCTGCAGCTCGCGCTGGTGCGCGGCATGACTCGTTGTCTTTCTTCTTCTGAAAAATTGTTTGTTTCTCTTGTTGTTTCTCTTTTTTCGTTTCGAAGCGTTTTTATTCGCTCTTTCGTTGTACAGTTTTCTTTGCGCACGTGCACAGGATTTTCATCCCCAATCACAGGTTTCGTCGTCGTTGCAGCGCTCAGAGAGGCATTTGACCCCCAAAGTTTCCGATCTGAAATTTGTCGCGATGCCAAGCTCAAGGCACGAAAAAAGGAATCGTAATAAAGAGCAGATTCCTCACTAACTCGCTCTCACGGTGAGACGAACATTCGCCATGGGCCGCTTCAATGACTCAGTGTGGAGTGTCGCCCAGTCTGCGGACCTTATCCTAGCTGCCACCAGGAATGACGCGTCTGTGCGCGCGTGGAGTAAAGATGGCCGCGCCCTGGTCGTGGACCTCAAGATGCCCCAGAAAACCTCCTCTGTGGCCCTTCAGGGCACGCTAGCCGCCATCGGAACGCAGCGCGGGGGGCTCTTTCTCGTGGACCTGCTCACGTCCGCCATTCTCCACTCTCTGCAAGGCCACACCGAAAAGGTCTGCACCCTCGTTCTCCGCGGCACGGAGGTCTTTTCGGGGTCGCTGGACGCAACCATTCGGGCCTGGAACATCGTCACTGGCACGTGCTCCAAGACGATATCCGCCGGCGCACGGGTCGCGGGGCTTGCCGTCCAGAATGACACAATCGTTGCTGGGCTAGACGACCACACCGTACCCGTCTTCGATCGAGCCAGCGGCGAGCAGCGCCATGTCCTCACCGAGGCGAAAGCGGCCGTCACCTCGGTCGCGTTGGACGCAAAGCGCTTGGTGAGCGGGGCCGCCGACAATTATGCAAGGGTGTACGCCGTGCCTTCTTACGAGCTCGTCCATGTGCTCAAAGGACACACGCACGTGGTGGCATCTGTTTCGCTCCAAGATAATCGCATCGTGAGCGGATCACACGATAAATCGATCCGAGTTTGGGACGCGCAAAACGGAGACCTAGTGCACGTATTGCAAGGCGACGCAGGCTCGGTGCTGACGGTTAATCTTTTGGGGTCAGAAATTACGAGCGGGTCAGAGGACAGCTGCGTCCAAATCTGGGAGGCAACGACGGGCGCATTAAAGTGCACGCTTCGTGGGGGGGAGCGTCGTTGCAAAATCGACTCGGTGCTTCCTCGGCCCGAGAGGTTGCCAAATGTGGACCATTTTGCCGTCAGGGGCCACATGGGATGTGTGTATGGTGTGACTCAGTCCACAGAACTCGTTCTAGCCTGCTCCGATGACGCGTGTTTGCGCGCTTGGAGCAAAGACGGCGCTCTCGTTCTCGCGATGAAAATGCCAAACAATCGCTATGCTGTTTGTGCGGCTGTGCAGGGTCATTTGGCCGCCGTATCAACCTTTTACACAGGCCTGTATCTCATTGATCTCTTCTCAGGTGCCATTCTGCAGCTTCATGGCCACGCAGGCAACGTCCGAAGCCTTCTTATCGATAACGACGTTGTACTCACAGGATCCGAAGATAAAACCATTCGTGTTTGGGACACCTCAAGCGGTGCGTGCATCAAGACAATATCTACTGTGGCACTCATTATGGATATGGCTGTTCATGGAAATCTGATTGCGGCTGGCCTGCTTGACAATACTTTGCGTGTCTTTGACCGAGTCAGTGGTGCCCAGCGTCACGTTCTCACCGAGGCGACAGAGTTGGTGAGATCGGTTGCGATCGACGCACACCGCTTGGTAAGCGGCGCCGACGACAGTATCATTCGAATATACACCGTGCCCAGCTTTCAACTCATCCGAGCGTTTCAAGGGCATGTCGGATGGGTCACGTCCATCGCACTCGAGGGAGATTGTATCGTAACAGGTTCAAACGACATGAAGCTCAAAGTTTGGGATGCGGAAAACGGGAAACTACTGCACGAACCTCAAGGCCACAAGAGTGTAGTGACGTCGGTTTCTCTCTTGGCATCAGAAATCGTCAGCGGATCTCATGACTCGTCCGTGCGAATTTGGAACGCTGAGACGGGTGTCCTGACAAGGACGCTCGTTGGCACCGAGTCCACTCGGCACATTGCGGAGGTGTTTGGAGATGATTCTGCAAGGATTACAGCGGCATGGCCTACGTTGCAGCCTCCCCAGACACCACCAAAACCACGAGGATGGCACGTCTTCAAGGCTGCAAACATGCCGAAACAAGAGCGCTGCACACTCTTGTGACCCAAAGACGTTAGTCGCAACGCATGCGTGTGTAGGCGCAGCGTAAAATAGTTTTTTCTTTCATCGCAAGAAACCAGACGCAGAGGTCCAGCAAAGGTCTTGTTGTGAAGACAATGGGAAAAAGAATGACGAGCACATTCTCTGTTTTTACCACGGGAAAAAAAAGGGGGGGGGGGGGGCAGGGTGAGCAGTTTCGCTGTCCTCCGACAAAAGCTGATCCATGTGGAATTAAGGATCGTAATCCACCCAGATCACGGCGCGGAGATCATTGACCTGGAGAGCGTGTGCAAGTCGACCGACCCGAAAAGGGCTCCAGATCGAGTGGGGCACCATGTTTTGCTCGATCTTCAACAATTCTGTGAAACAAAATGAAGTCGTGTCACGAGTCCTCTCACCTTCACCATCTCCAACGCTTTCAATGTCGCTCTCGAGCTGAAACAAAAATCGTGTCACGAGCGCTCTCATCTCTCCTTCATTCCACCATCTTTATGTGTGCAACACTTTCAATGTCGCTCTCGAGCAAAATCAGAAAACCGTGTCACGAGCGCTCTCGTCTCTCCTCCATTCCAATATCTTTATGTGTGCAACGCTTTCAGTGTCGCTCTCGAGCAAAAATACAAAATCGTGTCACGAGCGCTCTCACCTTCCCTCCATTCCGCAATCTATTTCCAACCATTCTTGACTACCACCTCAGATTTATGTCGGACAATGCAAGTCAAGCTCTTATGTCGGAGAACTTGCATACGTCAATCTTCCGTCGGGGAACGACGCGTTCATCCCTCCCTCATAAACAGCCTATAAATAAATTTTAAGCGGCAAGGAAAAGGAAAGGAAAGGAAAGAAGGGAGGAAACATGCAAAACCCAAACCAGAAAAAGCGAGCGGCAGCGGAGATCGGCGAGGAGGCGCGGCGCCCGCTCGCTCGCGCTGGCGCGCGCGCGCAGACAAGCGCCCGGAAGTATTCGCTCCCCGCCCCCGCGCGGCCCCTTCGCCTCGCCAACCCTCCCTCCCGACCCCGCGCGCGCGGCTTGCTGACGTCCGCGAGGGCGCGCGCACAAACTCGAGGCGCTCGCGAGGCCGCGAGAAGCCTGCGTCTCCTGAGGCCTCGAGCGCGAACGAGAGCGTGCACGAGAGCGCGAACGAGAGCGTGCACGAGAGCGGAACGAGAGCGCGCCGAGAGTGTGGCGAGAGCGCGCGGACAAAATGTCGAACGGGTACAACAACAACTACGGGTACCAGGACCAGGGGTACGGAGGCGGGTACAATCAAGGGTACCAGCAGGTCCCGGAGCTTGAGCATGACCAGCAGCAAGCGCACGGCCACCATCACAACCAGTACGCGCACGACGCGGCACCAGCAAATGGGTCTTCTCATCATCAGCAGCATGACCAACATGGCTATTACGACAGCGGCGCGCCCGAAGAAGCACCTGGCGATAGCGGCCACTACGGATCGCAGTCCTATGCGCAGGGAGACTATTATGCGCAGCCCCAACGCACACATGCACCGCAGCCCTCTCCCCGGAATGCCGGTCATCATCCGAACGCGGCGTCGGGATCGGGGTCGAACGCGTACGCTTCGTCTCATGTCTCGGGTTATAGCGCTGCAACAGACTCACACATGTCGTCGTACTCGGCAGGCTCGTATGAGTCGTCGAAAGGCGCACATCTCCACGGTGGCTCTTCTTCGAGACAGCCCTCGTCGCAGTCGCAAGCGCGGCAGCAGCATCCTCCGCAGTCTCAACAGCCTCAGCAGCAACAGCAACATCACCAGCAGCAACAGCAACCAGGGTATCACCATCGTACCCAGACATCCCGGAGTCAATACCCGGCTGCGCCAAACCAAACGCGGGAGACAGGCGCATATCCCGCAAGTGCGCAGCCTCGTCAAGCAAGTCGACCATCTCAGCAGCAGCAGCAACAGCGGCAACAGCCATCGCAACCGCAACAGCAGCCACAACGACAATCGCATCCGCAGTCTACGTCTCGACAAAGCGCTTCGCAAGGCGACTATCGGGGTGGGCCTTCTGCTGCTTCGCATGGTCAGTATGGACACCACACTCATCACTCGCAGCAGTCTTCGCAGCAGCCTTCGCAGCAATCTATACCGCCGCCGCAGCAACAGCAGCAGCAGCAGCAGCAGCAGCAACCGCCTCCGCAGCAGCAACAACAACAACAGTATTCGCAACGGCAGTCAGCACCGCAGCAACAGCAACAGCAGCAACAACAAAAACAACAAAAACAACGACCACAAGATAGCAGTGTTTCACGACCTGCATCGAACGATCCACGAATGAGAAATCCGTCCGGCTCGTCTGGCCGCGTGAGCTCCACGCAAGTTCGCCGGTCTTGCACGCAGAATCTGCTTCTTAGTGTCTTGAACCTGCAAAAAGCTACACTCCGAATTAAAGAGAAGCGCGATCTGACCAAGGAAGAATACGAAAAGCTCAAACAACAGGTGATGACCTACGAAAAGGATCAGTACGACAAATACCTCATGCAGCAGGATCGCCAGGGCTATGAGCAAGCGTTCAACACGAAGATTAGCGTGCTCAAGCGCAAGACCCAATACATGGTCGGTATGGTCAAACTTCAGCAATATGTTCATGGCTTAAAGTCAGCCGTCCGCCACTACGTAGCATGTCTAGATCGGGTTCCCAACGACCGCGAAAAGCGAGTCCACTACAAGGCGAAGATTGAGGAGTTTCAAAGTTACATTGCGGACATTGAAAATCCCACAAAGTTTCATCCCAACCTGACTGACCACTACTTGAAAGTCCGGGCAGTTGTCAGTACCGTGATCAAGTCGCTTCGCAGCAGCAACAAGCAGAGGCAGCGGCAGCAGCAGCAGCAACAACAACAACAAGAAACTTCGGCAGGATCGGAGGCTCGACCTTCTCCTCATATGCACGCGTCTGCAGCCTCGCAGCCTTCGCAGCAACGGGCTCGATCGAGTGCGAGTCTCGACCCAGAAGGAACGCGCACGGCTCCGCCGGGCTCAAGCGGCGGACGTGGCTCGGGGGTAGCTCCTGCGAGGCCACACATGCCTCACGGGCCCACGTCGGGAGCTCCGCAGGATTACCGCGGGACACAGTCTTCGCAGACGCCACAACAAGGCCAACAGCCACAAGCAGCACAAGGGAGCCAGGCATATTCAGTGCCGCGTGGTGCTGCGGAAGCTCAAGCTTACGCAGCTTCTCGTGTTACTCAGCCAAATGCATCTGGCCCGCATGCGGTGAGTCCCACGCACGCCATGGGCTCCCAGCCGTATCAGCGGCCAGGTGGAACAAGTGCACCTCCACCGCACGCGCAAGGTACCTCGCCACAGCAGCGACCGCCGCAGCAGCAGCAACAACAGCGGCAACAACAGCGGCAACAACAGCTGCAGCAGCAGCGCTATCTGCAGCAGCAGCAGCAGGAACAAAAGCGTAAGCAACAACAGCAGCTTTTGAAGCAGAAACAGCTCGAAGAGCAAAAGAAGAAGGAGCAAATCGAGAAACAGAAAAAATTGGAACTCGAGCGGCGCAAGGCGGAGGAGCAGCAGCGTAAATTAGCCGAGCAAAAGCGACTTGAAGCGCAACAGCGTCAGCAACAACTCCGGCAGCAGCAACAGCAGCAACAACAACAACAACAACAACAACAACAACAACAACAACAACAACAACAACAACAACAACAACAGAAGTTGCAGCGACAGCAGCAATTGCAGCAGCAGCAACAGCAGCGAGCCATGGCGCGGCAGTCTTCGCAGTCTTCCACTGCGGCACCTGCTCCATCTATGCGGAATGCCAGCGCTGCAACACCCCCACATGCCCATCCTCCTGTGGGTCCTGCTGGTGCACGAACTCCTATTCCATCCAAACCCGGATCAGGACCCAGCGTGCATCATCATCAACAACAACAACAACCGTCTCCATCGTCAAAGCGCCCCGCGCCCCAGCAGCAAGTGGCGCCTGCAAAGCGGCTCAAAGTAGAACCCATGCCTAAGGGCAGTCCCGCGCCGTCTGTGCCTCCGAAGCAGCAAAAGCCGCCGCAGCAACAGCAACAACAAGACACGCCCAAGCCCACCAAACCTCCTTCATCGTCGACGCCAAAGCAGTCAGCGAACGTCAAAAAGGAGGGAGCTGGAGCAACCAAGGCAAAGGCCCCCAAGGAGCCGCCTGCTCCCTCCATGTTTGGGCCTGGCGTCTCCTCGATTGTCAAGGGTCTGCCTTTTGCCAAGGCCGATCTCACTGCATGCAAAGATGCCTGCACGCGGCTCACTCGCGCATTTACAGCGTGGGCTTGATTTTGCAATTTTTCTCTTTCCCTCTCTTTTTGTAAAGCTGTGTAGGATGAGTGGAACTGCGGGGCGTGTGGCCGTCAAGAAATCAGCCAGCAGCCCGTTCGTGGCCCAGGCGAACGAATCCACAGAGGCTTTTCCAACCGCTCGCAGACCTCCTTCACAATTGCTTCCCCCAAAGGAAAAGTAACCGGCGGCATCGTTAAAAAAACAAGTTCTTCGTCTTCAAGGTAAGGAAGCACAGAGGGCCAAGCAAGTGACAGGATGGAAGTATCAATTACCAGGTCTATCGTTCTCTCTCTCTCTCTCTCTCTCTCTCTCTCTCTCTCACGCCAAACTGCACAGCCTGTAAACGCATAGTGTGCACGCATGTTGAGTATGCACGCATGTTCCTTGCATAGTAAAAAGTAATCGGGTAAAAGAATAAAATTTTGAATGCTTTCAGCTCAGCGCTTATTCGAGAGGTGGCGTCTGCTGCATGCTGATCTGCTTCTTGTGGCTGATCATGCGGTTGAGCGCGCTGAGGTAAGACTTTGCGCTAGCGACAAGGATATCGGTGTCCGCGCCATGGCCTGTAAAGTTACGGTTCGTGACGGAGCCCGTCTGCGGGTTCTTGAACTCGCCGGCATCAATGCCCGAGTCCGTACGCTGCAGGCGGCGGCTCTTCTCGGGGCTCTCGTAATCCTCGACAAATTCGAGCTTGGTGACCACCTCGCCGATGGCATCAACGCCCTCAGTGACAGCGTTGATCTTGTACTGGACCAGGCGGTTCGGTACTCGGACCACCTGCTGGATCGAGGTGAAGATGGCGTCGACGGGGCCGGCGCCTACTGCAGCTTCGGTGACCTCATGGCCGTCAATGTGGACGAGGGAAACAGTGGCAGTGGCCTTGACAAGGTTGCCGGCAGTCACGTGGATGGAGCGCAGCTCCCAGACGTGCTCGGGCTGGTAGATCTCGTCGGCGACGATGGCCTCCATGTCTGCGTCCGTCACGACCTTCTTCTCGTCGGCAAGGCGCTTGAACTTATCAACAAACTCGTCAATCTGCTGCGGGCTCAGGTCCGTGTAGCCGAGCTCCTCGAGACGCGCCTTGTAGGCGTGCTTGCCCGAGTGCTTGCCCAGAACCAGAGAGTTGGTGGAGAGACCGACCGACTCCGGGGTCATGATCTCGTACGTCTCGGCGTGCTTGAGGACACCGTCCTGGTGGATGCCAGCCTCGTGGGCAAAGGCGTTCTCGCCCACAATGGCCTTGTTGGGCTGCACGGCCATGCCAGTGAACGAGGTCACCATGCGCGACGCGCGAGTGATCTGGGTCGCGTCCACACTCGTGTACACGTTGAACTGCTGCGGGCGCGTGCGCACAGCCATGATGATCTCCTCGATGGCCGTGTTACCAGCGCGCTCGCCGATGCCATTCACGGTGACTTCGACCTGGCGGGCGCCGCCGGCAATGCCGGCCAGCGAGTTGGCCGTGGCGAGACCGAGATCGTTGTGGCAGTGGGTGGACCACACGACCTTGTCCGCGCCGGGCGTGTTTGCGATGAGGTACTCGAAGACCTGCTGGTACTCGATGGGCGTGGTGAAGCCGACCGTGTCAGGGATGTTGAGGGTGGTGGCGCCGGCGGCGATGACCTCCTTGAGGACCTCGACGAGGAACTTGGGGTCGCTGCGCATGGCATCCTCGGTGGAGAACTCGACGTCTTCGCTCAGGCTCGAGGCGAACTTGACCGCCTTGGCGGCGCGCTCGATGCACTCCTCGCGCGAGATGTTGAGCTTGTGCTTGAGGTGGATGTCGCTGGTGGCCAAAAAGGTGTGAATGCGGTGCAGGGGCGCGTGCTTGACGGCGTCGAAGCAGCGCTGGATATCCTTCTCCGAGGCGCGGCTCAGACCACAGATGCGCATGGGCTGGCCGGTGGCCTCGCGCCCGGTCATGAGGGGTCCGATCTCGGTGGCGATGGTCTTGACGGCCTCGAAGTCGCCGGGGGACGCGATGGGGAAGCCAGCTTCGCAGATGTCGACGCCAAACCTGCTCAGCACACGCGCGATCTCGACCTTCTCCTTGAGGTTGAGGGTCGCGCCGGGCGACTGCTCGCCGTCGCGCAGGGTCGTGTCGAACAGGATCAGCCTGTCCTTGCCCACCACCGCCGACGCCTCCGTGGACAGCGCGCGCGCGCCCTGCAGCCGCGCCGCCGCCGCCGCCGCGCGCGCGCCGCGCGCCGTCGCCGCCGCGCCCATCATCATCATCCTCCTCCTCCCCGCGCCGCCGCCCGCGAGTCGCTCGCGCGCGCACCCGCGCGCCGCGCCGCCGCGCACCTACGCCCCCGCGCCGCGGCCGCTGCCTCCGCCCTCCGCCGCGTCGCTGCCGCTCCCGCCCGCGCGCTCGTCCTCGCTCTGCTCGCCCCGCTCCGCCCCGCTCTGCGCGCTCTGCTCGCCATCCCGCCGGGCCTCTTTTAGGACCGCCACGGGCGCAAACCGCGCCCGGCTTTGCGACCGCTGCGGGCGCAAACGCGCCGCCGCGTTGCCGCAACGTCGCGCTCCTTTCTTTCTTTCTTTCTTTCTTTCTTTCTTTCTTTCTTTCTTTCTTTCTTTCTTTCTTTCTTTCTTTCTTTCTTTCTTTCTCTCTTTCTTATTTTCTTTCTTTCTTTCTTTCTTTCTTTCTTTCTTTCTTTCTTTCTCTCTTTCTTACTTTCTTTCTTTCTTTCTTTCTTTCTTTCTTTCTCTCTGCAGCTGTGCTGATCTTGCCTCGGCGGCGAGCGCGCAGCGCGTGTGTGGCTGCGGCGCCGCGCCGTGAAGACCCGCGAGGCGAGGCGAGGCGAGGCCAGCCCAGCCCAGCGCAGCCAGGCCAGCCAGGCCAGGCCAGGCCAGGCCGCAGAGCAGCGGAGCGGCAGGGTTTGTGGCGGCGCGGCCAGAATGGCCATGGCGGCAGGGACGCTCTGCACGCGCCCTGCCTGCTGGCGGCGGGAGGGAGGGAGGGAGGAAGGAGGAGAGAGAGGTCAGGCTGGACCGTGGTCGAGGGGGCGGAGGAAGGGATGGGTGGCGGCAGCGGCGAGGACGGCACAGGGGATAGATAGACGCAGCAGCTGCAGCTGCAGCTGGCTGTTGCTGCAGCAGCAGCGGTAGCTGCCAGCTGGCTGCAGAGAGAGCTGAAAGCTTCGAAGCGAGCACGAGCAGAGCGGAGCTGGCGTTGTTTGCAAGCGTTGTTTGTGATGATGGGATGATGCAGGTGATGAATGATGACGGTCCGAAGTGCAGCCGGCAAGGTCGGCGTTCTCTGGGCCGAGAGTATAGATGCTGTTGACCATGAGCAGGCGAGGGTCGAGGGGAAGGAGGACGGAGGGATGGATGCATGCATGGATGATGGGCTGGATGGTGATGAGATCCGTTCTAATGTAAGTGGCTGCGTGGTCAGCTGTGGCGTTGGCATGCATGCATGCAATGCACGACATGGACTGTGTGTGCTTGTGTCCACAGCCACACCACTATTTGCTGTTGCGGCTCAGCTTGGCTTGGCTTTCTTTAAATTGGCTTGCCATGATTGCTCTGCAAGGCTTGGCGAGAGGCTGAGTATTCGAGCGCTTGACGTTGTGTGCACTTGGCTTGCTTCGCTGCACGGTGCTTGGCTTGGCCTACTTACTCTGCTTGATTGGCTTGTTTTCCTCACAGCCGCGTCCAAGCGGGCGGACGCATCGTCTTCGTACCGCATGGCAAGTCTCTCACGAGGCGAACGCAGCGCGGACACTCTGCCGGCACGGCGCGACGCGGCGCGGCTTCGGACGCCGCGGCGCGACGCGGCGCGGGTTGGCGTCCTAGTCTCCAGCTAAGCTCAACTATAGCCCTCCACAGTGTGTACCATAGGTGTGCGCCGCGGAGGGATGCGCGCGCACCCCTCTGCTGGTTCGCTTTTGGGCGTCTCCTCGCCCCACACTCGTGGCCGCGCGCGCCGCGGAGGGCGTCGCGCAGCAGGGTCCGCGCGCAAGTCTCCGCCCGGCCCGGCCCGGCCCGGCCCGGCCCGCCCGCGCACCGAGGCCACGTGCAGCAGGTTTGGATTGCGCGAAACAGAGCGCTGTCACCGCCGTCGCGTCAGTCAGAAATCGCCGTGTCTCGCGTCGCGGCTGCACATTTTGGGGGGGAAGGGGGAAGGGGAGTGAAGTCGAGGAGCACCTGCGCGCTCGCTTCGATCCTTGGCTTTGCTTTGCTGGAGGTAGCAGCTGGCAAATAAAACCAGATACGCAAGCTTCCGTACGCTACGCGGCGCGGGCTTGTTGGCATAAGAAGTAAAAACCCGAGGCGGAAGCCAAGCCAAGCAGAGCAAAGCAGAGCAAAGCGCGAACTCGAGGCGCTTGCTTTCTCAACCACGCACGCAAGTGAGTCACTCGAAGCTTGCAAAGCATGATGCTGACCACGGCGCCGCCGCCCCGCAGAGGGAGCGACCTCCAGGACCTCGAAATGCTTGAGCTTGGCGCATCGCGAGAGGTCCTTAGCACCAAGTGCGCAAGCCCCGCAAATCGAACGGGCAACTGGCAAGAGTGCTTTATTATGAGCGAAGATAAAAAGAAGTTCGCCATGTATGATGAAAGGTCAGGGGAAATCCTGCTCACAGCGAAACGCGTCGACAACGATTTTTTCATCTCACAATACGAAGACTTCCCAGAAACCTTTGCAGGCAACTCCAAAAAATGCGCAGCAGACCAGCATGGTCGTTTCTGCGGTATTCTTCGTCTCGACCCCTCTGGAAAGAGCTACACGCTGCGCAGTGCCTCGTGTGAGCTCTGTGATCAAGTCTTACACAAGTTTAGCTGTGGTCCGCTTACATCCTCGACAGACCGGCAAATCCTCGCCACGGTCAAGCACTCGACCCGGCTCATCGAAGGTACTGATATCGAAGCCCGCTTCTTGAGCGCGCGACTTCCAGCACTTCTTGGCGAAACGGAAAGGATCGTCTGGTGTGCGCGCACGATGACGGGCGACGTCATCAAAGCAAACCGAGTCCTGAGAACCACTTCGACTTTTGCGGCGGATTGGAACCACCGCATTGAGAACAGCTCTGGCCCCGAGCCCGAGTGCGAGGAAACCAAGACGCACTGCGGGGACGATGACAACATTGTTCGGGAAATTCAACACCTCGAGCGACTGCAAGCCAACGGATTGCACAAAAACAAAAACCCACCAAGCACATCCTCTTCGTCTGGAAACTGTGTGCCAAGCACCTTTGGCGCACCGTCGCCAGTGCGCATGGCGCTCGACAGTCTCAAAAGTGACCATGTGCAGCTGAACACCAAGCTTCCCGTATGGAGCGATGATATTGGCAGCCTCGTGCTCAAATTTCGGAACCGCCGTGTGCTCATGGCTTCCTCCAAAAATTTCATTCTCAACGACGCAAAGAATAGAATGATCTTCCAGCTCGGCAAGGCCGAGTCTGGCCGCTTCAATGTCGACTTTCAGCATCCCATGTCTGCGCTCCAGGCCTTTGGCATCGCGCTCAGCGCTTATGGATTCACGGCCAAGCCCAAAAAATGAGTCATCGTCACGAGACAGAGATGATGCATGCGATGCGACTTTATAATTTGGCACGCTTGCCTTGTCGGCCAGTGTGGACACTCCGATTACAGATCCAAATGAAAAGAAGAGGCCCAAAAAAGTCGACGGCGCAGAGACGAATCAAATAAAGCAAATGTTGGTCTTTCAAAAATGTTCACTTTCAGAATTGCTACGTTGACTGATGCTCGTCCATGTAGAGCTCCAGATGCTTGTTCAGATAGTCTTCGCCTTCGGAAAGAACCCATGTGAGAGCGGCGTCCACGTTTACATTGCCGAATTCTTCGTCGCGCGACTCCGTCAGTGCATGTCGCAAAAGCCCACGCGGGAAAGTTGGGCACATGTCAATCATTGACTGCAGCGCGTGCGCAAAGTCCAATTGCCCAGCGTCGAGCGCGCTCGCTCCGGCCTGGCCTGTTGCGCTATCGGCGCCGACACCGCCCCCAAGGTTTTCTTCGGCCAGAGCAGCCTCCGCGTTCAGTGTCGCCGAACTCCCCATCTCTCCAGATTTGGCATCGAGCTTGCTTGTCCAACCTGTCGCTGCGAGCGCTTCGCTCCCCACAGACGCGTTCCCAATAATCTTGCTGCTTGGCTCTCCACCCTGTGCATCTTCGAATGATGCACTATGGACGCCTGCGGCAGCGTCACCAGCAGTTCCCGCGTCTGTATCCTCGGCACTTAGAAGCTTCACATGCTCAAGCCGCTCCTGCTCCTTGGCGCGAAGTTCCTTCAGTCGCTCCTCTCTCTCGCTATACAGAGCGTCGACCTCTTCACTTGGAAGCTTATCGAGCTCCTCGCGAAGATCCGAGGCAAACTTGGAGATTGACTTGAGGTGGCTCTTGGTGTCTGAAAGCTTCGCCTCCTCAACCCAGCGATCCACGGTCGCCAAAATGTGGTGCTTCTTGATACGAAAATGCTCTTGGATAAGAGTCTCAAAGCCTGGCGGCGGATTGCGCAGCTGACTCAGCATCGCGTGTTGCAGCGTTGCCACACGCAGCCGTTCGTAGCCACCATTGGAATGAATTCGTTTTTGCAGCTCGCCTTGTTCCGTCCCCCATTGAGACTCCACGCCTGGCTCGTTGAAATACGGGAATTCTGACCCGAGAATGGCGCTTTGGATCGAGACCAGTACTTGCCACAATGACGAGTTCTTTGTCCAGTTCTCGCTTCCGGTCGCGCCGCCACGCCATGTACCAAGCAGAGACAAACACACCTTGCCATTGTTGTACAAGTTCGGGTTAAAGCGTACGGACCCGCCTCCGGTGGTCATGAGATTCATCTTTGGCGGTTCCGAAGGGTACTCGGGAGGAAAGTAAATGTCGAACTGGAAACATCCGCTGTCGTACGGCGTGTTATCGGGCGCGAAGATGATACATTGCGCCACGAACGGTCGTTTCTGGTCCACACGCAGGGCTATAGACGAGTTGAAGTGAAGAGGAAGCGACTTGCGCAGCGCCTTGAGCTCGCGATTCAGTCTGCGCATACGCGTTTGGCTCACCTTGCCCTTGATGTCGTCCTCGATGTGCGTGCGGTAGTGGTGGTTGTATCGCCCATCTTCATCTGCCATTTCACGGCTGCCAAACAGCTCAGGGCGCAGGGCCGCCTCGTAGATCTGGTTCAGTTGACGCGTAAAGACCGCCTCGCTCTCGTCGAGGTCCAAAGTGTCCTTCTCAGTCGAGGCGCCATCCTTCGGGCCGTCCTTCGCGGCGTCGCTCACTATGCCCTGTTCCGCTTCTTCCGCATTAGTTGCATCTTCTCCTGGGTTATTGCCGGCCTTGGCCGCCTTTTCCTGCTCGAGAGCCTGCTTCGCCTCCTCGGCGGCGCGCTCCCTCTCATGAAATGCGTCGACGCTTTTCTTCACAGCACCCGCAACGGTGTGCACCATATCTTTAAAGGGTAGATCACAGATATCTGCAAGGAGCGATCTTCCCTCGCTCTTCGCCTCATCACCCCCAGACTTTACGCGGCTAGCCCCTTGCAGTTCCTGAAAGGAGTGGGCCATATCCTGATGCGAGGTTTCGCTCTGCAGATTGGCGTCGCTCGTTTCGCCCGTCACGTCTTCATCGTCCTCGATCGCCAACAAACCTTCCTCCGTCTCATCCTCCTCGCTGAGGTCCTCGACAAGGTCCTCAAGTTCCTCCATGAGCTGCTGAACGGACCTGTACACCCCTTCCACAGGACACAGGATTCGCGCAAGTTGTGGGTGTTGAGCCAGCACGTAGACAAAACGCAGCAACGCACGATAAAGCACCAAATTATCGAGGACCACCTTGATCGTGTTGCCAAAAAGAAATGACATGAGCACACGAAGCAAGCATGACGCTTCGAGCACCTCAGCGACTTCTGCCCAAACGTCGTCATCAAGAGTATCGTCCGCGTCCTTGGAGGTGTTCAGGAAGCTCGTCAATACACTCATGGTCGCAAGTGTGCGATCCGTCTTCTCCTGTTGCTGCTTCTCGCGCATGCGGTCCGATACGGACGTGTCCGTAGATCCATAACCATATCCGGGCGCCCAGAGAGACTTATCTGACTCCTTCGATGACTTGAAGGGTTTCTCTTTCACAAAGTCCCGAATCTTGGAGGTGATCCTGGACGGCAACGCCCGCACCGTCGCGGACGCAGACGGCGAGGAGGACGACTCGGCGTCATTGTCCGCGCCAGCGTTGCCCGTACGTCCCGCGGTAGTCGATGCCTGCGTTGTGAACGGGTCTGCGAAGCGAGCTGCTCGCTCCGGATCCCGCGGCTCTTCCGCTTGAATTCGCCCAATGCGGAGAAGAATACTGTCAAGCACTCCGTGCTGAACAGCCCACTTCCGGGACTCGGCAGCTGCCTTCCCTCTTGCGCGCGCAAAGTGCTTGCTCAGAGCAACAAAGAGCGCGCCGTCCGGATCTTCGAGAGCTTGCTCGGATGGCTCGATGCGACCACGCTTATCATCTGAAAGATGCGCCGCATCCACGCCCAACAGCGCAAACAAGAGACCCATGCAGTCTTTGTCGTTCACAAACGTGCGATCAAAGTTCACCATGCCAAAGTAAACTTGCAGCCGGTCAAGCCACGAGGCCCACGTTACAGCGCGAGTCTCAACTGGCCCTGTCGCGATCGTGTCAATCGGAACAGACTTGGCTGCCAGTGCCGCGCGCGACTCTTCTGTCAACTCCTCGCGCGCGGGCAGGTCGAGTCGTACACGAGAAAGCTTTGCTAGTTTCGCCAGCCCGCCCATGTCTGCGAGCTTGCGCAAAATTGACTGTGGGGCCATCGCTCGCTGCGCGTTGCTCTTTGCCAATTCGGTCAGCGCCGTTTCGTCGAGAATGGGAATCGACGAGGGAAGCTCGCTAGTGCGAATCAAATCCACAAACTCTGCCTCTGCAACAAGACTGCACAGCGTGTAGCCCGTCAGCTTTTCCACCAGCATCACGCCTTGCGGCATCAGCACACCCCACTGTCCCACAACGGGCGCAGTGCGCGCGATCTGCGGCTTGTTATCATCCCACGTTTCCACTTCGTCCGGCGAGCCTGACGACATGGGCGACCTCTGACTCTCCTGCACTCGTGGCAACGAGGATGATGAGGAAGGCGGGCTCTGCTCAGGCCCGTTGCGACGAACATTCTCCTCAGCGCCCTCTTCAATCGTGTCTGGGCCACCGAGAACGCCACCGAGCTGAAGCATTTCGTGCACGAGTAACTTGGCAGGAAGAGTGTAGACTGGCCCCGAACGGTGAAAGCGCAGTCGCGAGGTCAAATCCCCGCTCGCCTCCATGGCTCCGAGATCCGCGCCTGCGGCCCCGGAAAGCGCGACACGAGTGGCATCCAACAATCCAGACGAACCAAGGCTGAGTCCCTGCAGTGCCGATGACATCGAGGCCTTCACCTTGGCCATAGAGCAACTCGTCACGGTAAAACAGTCGCCCTTTTGGTACAAGGCAAACGCTGGATACAATTGTTTGCCCTTGAGACCATCATCAAAGGCAATCCCGAGATCTTCGCCGTTCACTGCAAAGGAAAGAACGCCTTCATTCATGTCCATAATCACCGTGACAACATGTCCCGTGCGAAAGTCTCGACCATACGTCTTCACCTTGTGTTTGTTGTGCCATGCGCCCTTGTTGCCAATATATCCCCACCCATACTTGTCGTTGCCAAGGTACGAGCCTAAATTTGATGCTGCGGTCGCAACACCAACAAAAATGTGGCCCTTCGAGCTGATATCGATGGAAACGTCCCATCTGCTTACACCCGTCGACGGAATTTCCATGTCAGCGCGGACCATGCCCCACTTTTCAAACGACACTTGCGTTGCGCTCATGCCGTCGTCGCTCACGCTTATGGTCGAGCCGCAATTATCAGGGTCTAGTCGGAAGCTCACCTCCTCCGTGTCCATGGAAGACCCACCTCCGAGATTCCCGCCACCGATGAGAGCGCCATTGACGATCTCTTCGACCACGCAGCGCGGCCGCCAGATGGATACAGCAACTTTGGGAACCAGTACAGCAACATCGGTCAGAATCTTGACAACAAAGTTGCTCATGCCGGCCTTGTCGTCGATCTGGCGAGCGAGCAAGTCTGCTACGCGGGACTGGTTTGCCGGATGCAGGTTGAGACACGACTTCACCAGATCCAACGCAGCCTCGTGGCACGCATCCCAAGGCTCACACACGCGGACGACTGCCGCCTGCGAGGCGGCTGATAGTGACAACGACTCCCTGGGTCCCGTTTCGTGGGGACTTTCAAGAATCCCCGTTTTCAAGAGCTTCGAGTTGCTCTCCAAGGACGTTGTGCTTCCGGACTTGACCTCCTTTCCGGAATCGCCACTGTCTTCTCCACTTGACTTGCTCGGGTCAGCCGCGCCGCCGCCCGAAGCAAACGATGTAATTCCCTGTTGCGTTGACTTCGGCAAGCGTGATCCGCGGCTACTGGAGCTGCGAGATTGGCTCAGCGCCTCGTTCAGCTGCTTGAGCTCTGCCTGGGCTGCGGTTTTAGCACGATCAAACTCGATCAGTTGCTCAAGGACCGTTTCCAGGATCATACCTTCCCCAATGTAGGTCTTGATCGGCTCGGCGCAGCTCGCATCCGACAGAGCATAGAGGGTCTTTTGCAAGAGTAGGTGTAGTGTTTCACACACGCGCTTCCGCGAGTTAAAAGAGGCTCTTCCGCCCGCCCCGCGAAGTCCAAAGCTGCGTGAGCTTCGCGCTCCCTGCAAAGCGCGACTACGCGGAGTCAAAGGTGGAGTTGGCACGTTTGGCACGGATGACGGAGTGCTACCTGTACGCATGGCGCGTTCGAGTTCTGCAGAAACGCTAGGAACTCGCGTCGGCGCTGGCGCCGACATCGATGGAGGCGCTGCATCGCTTGCTGCGGGAGATAATGTCTGACGCGCCGCGCGCGGATGCGCCAAGGCGCTGGAGGAGGTTGCCTCATCAGTCTTGCTCATCGAAAGTGAGGAAATGATGATTTCCTCGTCGCTACGCTCTGCTGTGTGCACGGCTCGCATCGTTGGAACAACCTGAGTTGCGAGACTGTCGAGTAAATCGCGCGTCAAGCGCACCATCTCCGGGTGGCAGCTACAGATTGTGCCAAAAATCTTGAGCGCAGACTGCGCACGAACGATGTCGGCATTCTGCATTGGCTGCCGCCGACCAGCGTCCTGGCTGCTGCGGCTGCGGGCACTGCTGACGGACTCGATATCCTCTTCTTCACTGGCCTGACTGCCTTGACTTTGATGCCCCGCAGAAACTTGCGTTGCAGAAAGAAAGTCCGTGCCCTCCTCCGTCACACGAAGGACCTCGTTCACCATGAGCTCGAGATGCTCCACGGCAAGGCTACGAAGCTTCGTATCGCAGCGCAAAAGAGCACAAAGCAGGGTCAGAGCCGCTTGCTCTGCAGGAGCACTCGCCGTTGCGCTTCGTGCCTGCGCGATAAGAAGCTCCACCAGCTCGCCCAGCGCGCACGGCGCATCTCCCATTGACGACGATGAAGACTCCGGCAAAACCAAAAAGTCTAGGCGACTTGATTGGGCAGCGTAGTCGCCTCCATTGGAAACGGAATACTGTTCCACCGCAAGGGCCAGCGCCTGGAAAAATGGCAACAGCATTGGGCTCTGCTCGCCTTTGCGCAGATTCGATGTCACAAAGTCCCACAAAAGGCGAATTCGACCTTGCACACCCTGATTGTTCATGATGCACATCTCCGCAGCAAGTGCGGCGTGCGCCGGCGTCAGTGAGTGCACAGGCCCCAACATGCTTCGCAGAAGAGAGGAGGCCAGCTGACTGTTTTGCTTCGCCAACATGCCAATGATGGCGCGGGCGTGCCGACTGGTCTGAGGTCCGGGGATAAAGTCCGATAATGCGCTCGCAAGCTGCGAGGCCGTCTCACTGTGCGCAAGGTCCATCTGCACCGGCACAAAGTTGCGGCATGCGGTGGCGCACAGCTCGAGAAAGAGGGCCAAAGAGCGCTGATTCGCGCACATGAGGCCCGAACGCGCCTGCGTAGGCTGCAGCGTCGTACAGTAAATACCGAGCTTGTCCAGGATCACGACGCGCTGTCGATTAGGTTCCTTCTTCGGCACGTGCATCAGATCGTACTTGGGCTCTCCGTGCTCCACGTAGCCCCAACGATAGGCATTGGTGGTACCAGAAGGCCACTTCACGCGAACCGCCTTGCCGGGCATTCCGCCCCACGAGGTCATCTCCAGCACCTTTCCACGCGTTCCGAGACCGCCATCTTGCATGGCCCACTTCCAATCGGGCCCCCGAACGACCAAATCTCCAGGGAGCGGCCGCGTTTGAAAGGCTTGTTGAGCCTTTGACATCGTTCGCGCCGTTCGGGCTTCGTTCGAGCTACCGCGAGGATGTTTTCCTGCATACGGCAAGACTCCAGAGTAATGCCGCATCGAGGGGAATGTCGACCGCGTCGGCCCGGTGCTGCTCGTGTGACCGGTTGTTTCCGCCAAGGTTTTCGGGGCCAACGAAGGCACGAGATCTGTCTCGGGCGGAGCAAAAACAGCCACGCGCAGAAAACGAGCAGTCACCGGGGCAGCGAGGCAGATCGAAGCCGTGCCCACGGTACGCTCGGCCTGCATTTTGCTCGAGAAGCTCGAAGTGATACCCGCCGGCGACATGCGCGAGAGCGAGGTTCCTGTCTCGACCGCGACGCGGGACGGCAACTCGGAACGTCGGTTCAAAGTACTCGAGGAAGTGCTGAGCAGGACGTCGCTGTTGAAGTCAAATTCCACGGCGTGCACAATCGAATCGCACGGAAACTCGATAGTAATGAACCATTTTCCGTTGGCGGAACCCCGTCCGAAAACATAGCTCACGGGCGCGGGCGCGTTCGCGGCCGCGCGTGCACGATTTGCGTCCATGATACTTTTCATCTGGCTGAACGACATCTTCTTCTTGGACGAGTCACTCTTGCTGACGCTACCGGCAGCTGATCCGGCAGTGAGGCTGGCTTCATACGCGGACTTGTAGTCCGATCCTGCATTTCCGGTCTTCACGTTGCCATGACCTAGTTTCGCGAGATTTGCACTGGGGGGCTTATAACCAGAAGAAACTTTCCTCTCGGCGGACGCCTCTCCTTCAGAGACGCAGATCAGCCGTTCCAGTCTCTGACGGACCTTTTCCGCGGACGCGGCAGGCATGCCATTCCCGCCACTTGGATGCCCTGATGTTCTTCGAATCGCACAACGACTCGAAATATCAAAAGGCGTGGAGCCACCATACGAACCATTCGCGCTGTGCTTGGCGAGGCACTCGGGAAGATTCGTTCGCCCCCCCTGGCTTGTCGACGCTGAAAGAGACGCGGATGATGACATCATTGACATGGGCAGCGAAGGAAACGAGGATCCACTTCCATGGTACACTGGGAGAGAAGATCCTGTGGTCAATGCCTGACCGCCACGTGCCCCGGCCGCAATGTTGCTTCCACCGCGCCCATGTCTTGACATGGGCACTGGCACAGCAGTGCCTAGCGCTTGGCAAATAGACTGTGAAACAGTTGCCATGATTCGCGCCCTCGTTCGCGATGCCATAAAGCTGTCTTCCGCGACACTTTCTTTCAAGTCAGACTCCAAAAGCAGGCCGCTAGGCTGCACAGCCCCAGTGCTTTTCAAAGACTGGACACCAAGCTCAAGGCCTGCGCGAGACAACACCAAGTGTGTGGCCAAGGCTTCGCGACTAATAAGAGCGTATATCACCGCCGCCACGGGCTCCGGATGACCTGCGTGGGGATCGCGCAATGCTGACACGCAAATATCAAGCAAGGGTGCTGCTGCATCATCTTCGCGCCCAAGAATTTCGCTGAGCAAAAGTACAATCATCTCGCTCAGCCGTTGCCGCGCAGCCCGCGCTGGCTCCGAGCTCTTCGGAGGGTCAGAGAGCCATCCCAGAAAATTGTGCACGGGCGCGGGCGCCCCGTCTCGCGACGTGGTCAGCGCAGATAGCAGGGCTCGACGAAGTGTCGCGGCCGCGTCGCTCCGCTCGTAAGCTTTGCGCAGCGGCGAGCACACGAGCTCCAGCACCTCGCGAAGAAGATCAAGGTCTGGCTTCGCGAGGGCCTCTGAAGACATGTGAGCTTCGGTCCCGATCGCAGTCGAAACAGCTTCCATCAGAGAAATGAGAGGGCCCTCATCTAATCCCGCGGCCGCGTCCGCATCGCTCGTGAACGAGTCCGTCAACGCTAACACGATGCGCCGATACAGCCGCGGATTTACGGGACTTGCCACGAGAAACGCGTTCACTAACATATCGAGCAAACCTTGCTGGAAAATCACGTGCACGTGGCCCCGACTCGAAGAGAGCAGCGACCGTACAAGCATGACCACGTCCGTCTCGAGAAGGGCGACCATTGCGCCCCCGGCAGCAAGAACAGACTGGATCGCGAGATCGAGCCGCGTCTTGCCTTCACCGAGGAGCATGGCTTCCGGCTCGCAGAACTTTCGAAGGATACGAAAGGCAAAGGCCCAGGCGCGCGCGCGCGGAGCTGACCGCAGCGGTGCGTTGCGAAATACACCCAAGACTCGCGCCACCGATCGCGCATCGAGCTTTTCAAAGCCTGCGGAAAGGTCTTCCCGCAAAAGACTCCCGGGCGAAACGTCTTCTAGAGGCGCCGCATCGTGGTCTACTGCTCGCACGGGCTCTCCGCTCATGTCGTTGGATACGTCTGCGCGGCGAAGCCCGAGCGCGCCTCCTCCGCTACCAGGTGCCGACACGTTGCGTCGAAGCGGCAGTGACGAAGAAACGCCCTGGGATTCTGACACAGCCCGACTTAAACCCTCTGGCTCGGTACCAAAGGCGTCCACCTCGGGATCACAGGCCGCAGAGGAGCCAAGCGCAATGAGGAGGAGCTCGAGGACAAAGACGGGTGTCTGAGGCGGGGGGTCCAAGACCTTGATGATTTTCTCGCGGAGAAGAGCACGAACTGAGCTACTCCCAGACTTTGAGCACAACACCTCAACGATGCGCAAAATGGACGAGTGCACAAAGGGTTCCGACAGATCGGCGATGCGACGTAGCAGCTCGTCAAAGAGCGGGTGTTCGAGAACTCCCTTTCGAACGCTTTCATTTGAAGCACGGCCCACCAGCTGCTCAAGCACCTTGGCCGTGATCAGGAACAACTCAAGTTGCAGTGGAGCTAGCAGCGCAGGCGACGTAATCAGACCGAGAATCACGCGCAGCGCATCCGTGTCTTCCGGACCATTGGTCAAGGCACCGCCCTCGCCGTCGTCAGTACGCTCGTCGTCGTCCTCCTCGGCAACCTTGAGCAGCTCTGCGTCGTGTTTCCCTTCACCCGACCCCTGTAAGCCGGCAAAGAAGCGTGTTCCTCGAACTCGCCGCGAAGGAGGTGAGTCCAGAACGCTGGAATCGCTGGTGGAAAAGGCGGCGTGGAAGGGGTTGAGAACCGAAGGCTTTCCAAAGCGCCCAGAGGTGTTGAGAATATGGCTGCGACGCCGTGCCAGCTTAATCAAGCCGGGATCATCCCCGTCGAGGGAAAGCAAGACGGACTGCGCGACAGACTTTCCGCCAGTCCCGCTCGCACCCTCGGCTGATTCACCTGATCCAAGGCCGACGCTTCCACTTCCGCTGCCCGTTGACCTCGAGATCGCGCCGCCTGCATCTCGCGCACCCAACATCACATCGAGTTCCTGTTCTGCACGGCGCACCCGATGATACACGGAGGGGTGTAGCAAGGTTGCTACCAGAGCCTGTTCGGGAATGAGCGCCTCAGAGTTCTTGTCGGATTCATCCGGAAGCGGACTGCGCAGCTTGACGAAGACATGCAGGGCAAAGTGCGCACGCCTCGCTTGTTGCTCGGACTCGCACCTCGCACAAAGATCATACTCGTCACAATTGACGCACTTGAAGCGAACGCCAACAATGGGTTTCATACCACATCCATCGCAAGCTGTGCCGTGGTGGACAACGCCAGTGTCGGAGCTCGTCCCTGCTGAGTCACCCTCTGCACCGGCCGCGACGCTCTCCTTTGGTTCCGTTTGCAACGATTCTTCCGAGTCGGAGTTGCCTCCAAGTTCCAGAACCGCACTCTTGCCTCCCAGAGGGGTTTTCTTAGCCGCGGACGACTGGCCCCACGTCGGATACGCCGCCGCTTCCGCCGCGGCAAGCTTGGCTTCGTTTGCCATGGCCATAGTCTCTGACGCCGTTGCTCGTGCTTGACGCTCGGCCGCCTGGGCGTCTGCCTCGGAGGGCAGCAAAGTGCGAAGACCGGGCAAAAGTGGGCCGACCGGAAGTCGACTCGGCTGATCTGAGGTGGGTGGAAGCGGCAAGGGCCGCGGAATCTTGAGAAAAATATGTGTTGGGTCCGGATACCGTTCTGCGCCTTCACACAACTCACAGAGGTCATAATCACTCAGCGTCACAGAATGATACCGAGCCCCGACAATTGGAGTTGCGCCGCAGGTCGCACACACAGTGTTAGGATGCACAGCTTTTGCGCCATCGGAAACCACTGAAGCCGGAAGTAGCGCACGCTCTGCCATCACACGAGCCTCAGACTCAAGCGCATGTGACAAAAGGACCAACGTCCAGCTCACCAACGGGAAATTGTCCAGCACGGAAGCAACATTTCCAGAGCCAATGGAGTCCAATAACCGGAGAAGATGCTCCACAGCGAGCGACGCATCCGGGCCCTCGACAATCGCCTTCAACAGGTTAAAAACGGGTCGCTCTGGAAAGGACTGCGATATCCCAAGAAAAACACTCGGCGTCGAAAAATGCTCACGAAGGACATCACATGTGAAACGGGCCGAAGCACCTTCGTCATACAGGCTAAGAGCGCGTAAACCACGGCGTACGAGCTTGCCTGTAACACGGATCTGCTCCGCAGAACAGGTGTGATGCACGCAAAAGTGCGAAAATACCTTGTGCAGGAGCGGAAGCGAGAGAAAGGGGCGACGCTCGGTTGCGATAGTGCGCAAAAGTATCGCTACGTCGTCCTCTGCCTCGTCAGGGAACTTCCTGACTAAAAGATTCGTCAAGAGCTCCACCATTCGAAACCATCGGCTGACACAAACGGAAGGCTGTCGAGTGGGGCGAAGAAGCTCCACGGACTCTAAAAAGGTCGGAGTATCGTCGCGGATTGCCACTTGTAGCGCAGTGGGATTGCCGTGATTTTCTGCGGTTCCCTTTGCTCGCTCCATCTCAGCAGCCATGCGTGCGCTGTACTCCTCGTCGGCAATCTGGGTGATCACAGCTTGGAGATAGTCCAAGCGCTCGCGCGCCTCTTCAGATTCGCCGAGGGCAGCTAGAACCCCGTCCACGAGCGCGGCGCGCACGGCGGCGACTGCATTATACAGAGGGTGCTGGTCGCCGAGCGCCTCAAGGGCCTCATCCCACGACATACGGCTCGTGTCGATCCCGTCCCAGACACCTCCTGTCGCAGTGCCAATGTTTCCACTAAAACGCTCAAGAGCAAGCTCTAGGCTACGGCGAGCGCGCTCGACTTCGGCCAGCGAAGAAACAAAACGCGTTTCCGCAGTCGATTTGTGGTCGACCAAAAATGTGGAACGAAGCTTATCGGGAAGCGCGCGCACCATCGGAACGGAGTCGCGAATACCCTCCACACTGAGCTTCACCATGACCTTGGCGTCAGGTTGAGTTTGACGAGACCGCCGCTTGCTCGATGATGAACCAGAAGCAACCAAGCCTGCATGTTTAACGTGGCCGCTCGACGTCAGGTCAGCCTTCGCTTTGTACTGGCGAAGCTTCGAGGTGAGAGATCCTCCTCCAAGGTCGCCCTTTTGAAACTCGCTCGCCTTCGGGAAAGGCATGTTCTCTACAATCGACTCCAGAAAGTCCTTGACCTTAGAGATCGAAGGAAGATTATCCGAAGAATCTGAGCCTGACTTGGCAAGCATCTTCGCCGTTGAAGCTTCAAGCCATGACGCCGTTGCCGCCAGCGCCGAGGAACTCATGGGACTTGGCGAGCCAGACGCGCTTGCCTCCGATCCGTCTTCTTCCTTCTCGCTACTGTTCACGCCAGCTGGCGTCAGCCATTGAGCCGCAGGCGGACGAGCTGCAGAGTGATCTGCGCTTCCTGATGCCCACGCCGCTCGCAACGCTTCCATTTCTGCGAAAGCGCCTTCAAGCTCTGCAGAGGTCAGGTCTTCGTCGACGCCTCCAAAGCAGGCGGAGGCAAACTTGCTGCTTGCGTCGACAACATCGTCACCTTGCACGCCCTCTGAATTGCTCTCACTGTCCATGACAGCCCCCATGCCGCTCGCGCTCGCTTTCAATGTACCAAGTCCAGCGGAGACGCCAACGCCAACGCCAACACCAGCCGCCGCCGCTGCCATTGTACCAAGGGAACCATGACCGTCTTGGTAGGCCTCGTTCGACTTGGTGAGGTAGTCGTGGTCATCTTCAGAGTCGGAGTCTTCGGCTTCTTCATCCTCCTCCTCGTCTTCCTCCGTGTCGTGACCCCACTTGTTCGGCAGGGTGTCAGACAAGTGGCCAGATGCCAAGAGGTCCTCGGCGATGAGAGACCCCGAGCTGGACAGAAGCTTGGCATTTTCCCGAAGCTGAGATGACTTGGACGCGTCTTTATCCTCAGACGAGGCTGCTGCTACATCTTTGAATGCCGGAAGTGGAGCGCGGCTGTACAGCACCATGGCTGGAATTGTGGGTGCGAGATTGTGCGGGGAAAAGATAATGCGGAGATACCGCGCCTCACACCGCCCCACAAAGCGCGTGTCTTTGAAATCCGTCTGTCGCGTCTGTCCACCGCGAACGCCGCACCGGATCAGCGTGACACCCGTTCGTGCGCGCCATGACGATGAAGAAGGCCCGGTTGCTCCGCCATTACTAGTGCTGTTACTGCTGCTGCCGCCACCGCCGCTGCTACTGCTAGAATGTCCGCCCATCAAGGAAGCAAAACTGCCTGGTGGCAATGATACGCCTGGTCCAGCACCAGGAAAGCGACTCACAGAGAGCAGTGGAGCGCTTTGCGCATGCGTGTAGATTTCGCTGGACAACGAACTCTGCGCGAGGCCCGTGAGATCAGATATAGGGCTCGCGCGCTGGCTCGCATACACCTCAGCTGTCGTCAGGGCCTTGCCCATCCCATTCGATTCAACAATATGTCTGTTTTGCTTGATCCAATCAAAGACCGGACGGTGGCCGTTTGGCGGGGCGTGCGCGAATGGCTTCTGGCCGAGATTGATTTGACACTTGAAGTTACGCTCGCCCGTGATTGCGGGAAAGAGGCCTCCCGTAATCTTGATGTTTTTGAAAGCGGTGCCCATGTTTCGCGACCACGATCCGTTGAGAGAAAAGCTGAGCACGCGACCGTCGATGTCTGCTGCGCAGCCCACAATGAAGCCGTCATGCCATTTGCTGCCCCAGTTAGTGCTGCCATTGTTCCACTTTTTCTGACGCTGGCCGTCATAAGCCCACGAGTGCTCGTCATCGCCAGTGCCCGTTGAATCGTCGTCACTGCCTTGGAAGGCGGCGTCGGCCCAGCCAATTTGCGCCACGCCTTCTCCTGTCTTTACCAAGAGCACCTCGTAATACCACTTGCCTGAATAAAGCATTACATTTCGCGGTACCACCGTCGGAAAGTGGCTCTTCACCCCAATGGTACCATCACGATCGTAGGAAAAGTTTCCGCTGAACGCGTACAGCTCCACCTCGACACCGTGCGCTTTGATGAGAGATCGATCGCCGGCCACGGGTGGGTGCGAACGCCAAGCCTCCACAGTAAGCATGCCGCTCATCCACGGCGAGAATCGTTCAACAAAGGGAACGGCCGACAAACTTGTGATCGTGCAATAGTCTCCAAGGTTAAGCACCATGATGGAGTCCTTTTGAGAAAGTAATACGTTACCAAAGGTGATCTGAACAGACGACTCGTCTCCCCCGCGATTGGATTGGGCGCCCCCCATCGCACTGGCTGCGTGCTTTGCATTTGGCGAGAACAAGCGCGCGGCGTTGCCGCTACCGCTGCCGCCATGGTCCAACGATCGGCTATCGCCAATCACCTGATGCGAGGCGTTCGAGGTTTTGGAATGAATTGACACGGAGCCGTCGATACCCTCGCTTGCACTCGCATTTGCGGCATTGCTCACAGCCGCGGCAATGGCAGCACCCTGCAGGTTGCTTGTCCTGCTACCATCCTGCTTCTTCACCCTCGGTGTACGCGACGAACGCGACGAACGCGACGACTTCCCGCCAGACCCACTGCTACTAGTATCGGAATTCTGACCGGGAAGCTCAGCGAAATCCCCGCGAAGAAGCGGCCCACACCCACGCCCATGTGGAACAAACGGTTCATTCAGAGGTCGAGTAAAGTTCGTAAAAAAGGTGCGAAGCATGTTGTGATGTGGTGAACGAAACTTGTCGAGCTGATCCCCCAATGTGCAGAGCTGCTCCATGACGCTCGTGAAAGCCATCTCGAAGAGCTTGGTGCCCTTGACGGGCCAGCAGCGCGCAATTAAAGCCACGAGCTGCTCGAGACCTTCAACAGTCTGGGCTTGGTTACTCGCATCTCCAAGCACTTGAAGCGCAAGATCCAAAATGGAACCACGCAACGCGAGCAACTCTTCAGGATCGCATGCGTTCAGCAAATGCAAGAGGAGAGCCCCGCTTTGCTCGGCAACTTCAGCTCCGAGCGCAGTGTTCGGCGCTTCTACAAAATTCTCGCGCATAAACTTTTCAAGCGTGGGTGCGTCCAGGCAGTCGACAAAGTGCGTGACACGGGCTTCCAGCTGATACTCGAGCAACCGCAGTGCTCCAAGCCGCACCTTTTCACTCGTATGCCTCGCTTCCTCTTCTTCTTCTTGCGCAGTGGAAAATGTAGGTGCAGCACCTAAATCCTCGGCCTCGGCGTTGGCCATTCCAGCCTTGACGGTCTGGTTGGAGTGAGCCGCCTCCATCTCGGACGCTGCAGCGGGTTGACTTGTGGCAAGGTCGACCAAACTGCGTGTGAAATCGGCACGCAGACACAGGTTCCAGAACACGCTAAGAGACGACAGCGGAAGCCAGCTTGCATCACCACGGTCCACCGTAAGAAGATGCTCGCGATATCGCTCCGCCGTCGTGGCAAGGCGACCCTTGAGACTGAGCGAGACCCCCGTGACTGTGGCCAGCTGCTCATTTGGCGAAGGAAAGAGCTTGACGCAGACCCGCGTTCCCACGCGTGCGCCCAGATCAAAGGAAACCTCACAGCCTTCAAGTGGTTGCTGCGCCACAAGTAGTTGCTTCGTTCCACTGGCATCGAGAAGCGAAGCCGACAGCGTGAGCGACGGTTTAAAGTCCACCAAAGGAACCTGAACGTCGACCCAAGATGCAACGAGTGCAGGATCAGAGAGAGTGGCCTCACTGGCCTCATCCACTGTGCCCTGATGTACCGGGAGCGCGCCCCCCTCGCCAGGCTCAGTCAGTGGCCAGCAGCCGACCAAATTCGCACTTTCGCCAAGAGAGAGAATCGATTCTACTTTGCTTCGTGGCCCACAATCATCGTCATCGGCATCCACTTGAACGCGCAAGTCCTCGCGCGGGATTGGTCCAAGCCCGTTTCCACCCATTGCAGTCTGCGGAGCAACATGGCCTGTCGGAACACTTGGGCCGACGCTGTGATGCATCCAGTCGCGCACCTGTTCTTGAGTGCGTGCCATGGCCCAGAGTCTCACGTGTCGCAGATAGCCGCTAAAATTACGGCTGACACCGTCACCACCGATGCACAGCGCGCCATATCTATAGGCCGAAGCCTGCAGACGTCCTGGGCCTCCTTGCGGCAGTAAGGTTGGCGTGCTTGCTACGGGATTAGTGCTCACGGAGCCCGCCATGCCGGCCGGCGATTGATTGGCGTCCATGTCGGGACGGATCGACACGCGCGTGAGCTCACTCGCGGCGTACAAGTCGCCGTCAATGTATAGTTCAAGGCCGCTACGACCAACAATTGCTGCCACGTGATGCCATTCATCCGGCCTCAACTCGGGCTGAGAAGTGCCCACGCCCTTCAGAACAGAAGTCGAAAAGACAATGTCATCGTCTTTCCACACGCGAAACTCTGCGCGGCCCGCTCGGTTCACTGAAACCTCATATTGCGGGAGAATCTCCCCGTTCGGACCCATCGTGCTCTTGTGCACAATCGGGACGAAATCGTTCACCCCAAACTTGTGGTGGACGTCATCGCTGGCGCCGCTCACCCACGCAGGTTTTACCCATGCTTCAATTGTGAGGAAGCGCCGGCCCCCATCTTCGGTGAGGTGTGGGCGTAAGCTTGCTCGTGCGCACCCACCAGGAATTCCAAGAAACTGGAGTGCCGGGCTTGCTGCAGTTGTTTGCCGCATTTGAAGATCGACATGAACGAAAAGTCGGCTCACCGCTGCAGGTTCCGGTAGTTCGAGTTCCCATTCCAGCGGCGCAGATACATCGATCCGGTTTCCGGCGGCAGTCTTTGTGCCCGGGGCTCCTCCTTCCGCACGGGCTGGACCGCCCATCGTCGCGTCAATGAGGACATCTTCGTCATCATCGTCAGCCTCAGCATCGGTCTCCAGTCCATTTGCGCCTAAATGGCCCTGAATTCGCCAACGAAGCATTGACCCGGAGCGACCCAACGAGAAGACCCGCTGGCGCCCAGAAAGAGGAGGAAAAGCGCGAAAGGGCAGATGCTCCCATTGCAGCTGCTCCGTCACGGTGTCTAGATCATTGATGGTCTGTCCGAGCCATGTGAAAGCCTCATCGCTGGACGTGAACGCATTAATATTGCTACGACGAGATAATCGCGAGGCGATGATCTGACCGTTCTCTGAGGCAGCACAGCAAAGGAGACCACTCGACGTGGTGGCGTGGGAAAGACGCACAAGACTTCTGGGGTTCTCCACGTTTGTTTGTTCTCGATCCGACACGCCCGAGGTCCAGCCTTTGGAAACGTCAAATTTCCAACCCCCAGCGTCACCAAATGACATGCTGCTCAGGAACATGAGAAGGGTTCCGTCAGGGCACAAAGCTGCGAGCCAGTACGAGCTCGTACTGGGCATTTGTTTTGAGCGCGAGACACCGGATGTGCGATTCCTGCTGTCCGAGGTCTCGGCCTCGAAGCCCAAACCCGTTCCTCCCAACAGGAGCTCATCTTTCGATGTGCCCGTGGAAGGCAACATCGGCGGAACAGCGCTTGCCGGCAGGCTCGAAGTCGGTGTTGCGGTATCTGCATTTGCAGAGCTTTCGTCGTCATCGTCGTCTGCTTCTTCCTCTTCATTATCGTCGTCGTCGTCGTCGTCGTCTTCGTCTTCCTCGTCGTCGTCGTCGTCATCCTCCTCCTCTTCCTCCTCCTCGCTACTGCTGCTGCTGCTGTGCATTGCTAGCTTGGCGTCTGCTGTTTCTATCGTGGATGGCAGAGCCTGGACGCTGTCCACTCCGGCACCTCCCACCCCTTCACCAGCAGCTCCATCGTTGTCTACAGCTTGCAAAATACTGGCAGCGGGAGCTCCGTTCGATCCGATGAGACCTTGTTCGCCTTCCCCGGCCCACGCCTCTTGCTCGCTATGACCCATTTGCTCCGATTCTGCGATAGCATCAGAAGACGAGCGATTAGAGAAGCCTTCCTGACCAGAGGCTGGACCCGAAGAGCGCCATGAGGAAAAGGGAACAAAGTCTTTGCTGAGCTCGCCGAATTTCGTTTCTGGAGCGTGAACAAGCGATAAGTGCACGTTGCTACAGGGCACGCCAAGATCAACGTGGGACGCAGGCCGCGGGTCGAGGAAAAGCACATTCTCTGGATTGTAGCCGAGTCTGTATGTTGCCACTGTCGCGCCATGGGTAACGTGCACAAGCATGTTCTTGGGAACAGAGATGACCTGTTGTGCAGGTTTCTCCAGGGCCAGAATCTGCACGAGCTCGGTGAACCTATTGTGGCGGCGAAAGACCGCCAGAGCGCTTGACTGCGCATCTACGTCCGAGCCATGATTCAGCAAAACAACGAGCATGCACTCTCCAGCCACACCCTCGTTTCGCACTGCCAACTCTTGCTGCTCGAGACCAACCTCTGCAGCAGGTGAGAGCTTGAAGATCTTTTCCATGGCGCACTTGCGATTCGTCACCGCATTCTTGTCGACTTTGCTTCCTGAATCCATGAGGCGCTGCAAACTGAGAAGAGGGGCACGACCACGGCCGCCCGTAGACGTGTCCCTACGGCGAAGTTTGACGTACCCCTTGGCCTCGTCCGTAGAAACGAGCTTACCGACATCCTTGCGTCCTGACGAGCTTGAGAGCACCATGATCGCATCGCCAATCTTTGGCTTGGAGGGCTCAACTTCGCTGATGTTGATGACGTGCTTCGCATCATAGCCGTCGAGCCAGATTGACAGTGTCCCGGTCACACTCGCGGAGTCGATGCCCGACCCTTCAATAATGTAGCCTGTTCCGCCCTTGTATGGCCCACTGATAATGTTTACGACAATACCCGGCTGCCACCATTGCAGCTGCTTTGAGGAAGATCCAAGTCTTGTTCCGAGGGCGCGTGACGACGGACGAGCCGATCCAGGTGCAGTATAATTGACAGAACTGTCTGCAGCCTCATCCTCGCCAGTGCCATGGGCGCCACCCTTTGTTTTGTGTTTGCGATAGAAACGTTTCGCAATCCTCCGTGGCTTTGGCAATATGCAGATGTCCTTGACCATGGGGTTTCGCAGCTGCTCCCACTTGGACACGAGCGACGCCTTCGCTTGGTCGCTGAACTCTGTAGGAGCGCAGACCCGGTTTGCCAGAGCGCGCGCCGCGGCCATCTCCTTTGCCATGGCTGCTTTTGCTGCTTCCAATTCCTTTCTCTCTTCATCTTCGCGCTTCTGCTTGGTCAAATACCGTCTATAGAGATCAGATGGGGTGAAGGGGTAGCGCGACGACGTCGAAGATGTGTTCGAAGAAGAGGCAGAAGAGGAGGAGCTGCTAACGGGTCTGGCTTCAGAAGGAATTGCTTCTTCGTTGGGATTCGCGCCCAAAAATGGAGTCGCGGACGACGACTTTGATGAAGAGGGACGCGAAGCCTCAACAGGTCCTGTTGCGTGAAAACTAAAGGACTTTTTCATGCCGTGCCACGAGGCAATCCACACAAAAATGCTTCCCGAGGAGGTGGCAGTTGCGATGACAGGAGTTTTGGGGCAAGGACATGCCCGAATGAGCGTAATAGGGTCTTCAGGCTCTTTCGTGTTCCCGGTCTCCACGTCAGAAGCGTGGCCAGCACGAGAGCTTTCTTCGGCGCTTGCGCGACCTTCTTCTTCCTCTTCTGAGGCAGACTTATCGATGCCGGTATTCGAGATGTCTGCGTCTTTCGGGGCGTCAGTCTCGGCGCTGGCTCCACCTTGTCTCCAATCGACGGTATCCTCAATGCTGTCATCTTGAATGTTTTGGCCCGCAAAGAGCCCAACGCGGTCACTGCTCCCCTTGGACTCCGCAATGGGAACATTCGCGGTAATTTTGCGGAGCACGAAGCGAGAAGCAGGCGCCATGAGGGCATGCTCAATAGCAGGGCTGAGCACCAGTCGACGCGCAAGCGCTGACGTGACGGCAACCGTGACACCAGACTCAAAGTGGAAAAACTTGCCACTTCGATCAGATGGACCCCGCTGGTAAAAGAAACCTGCGGCCGCCAAGCGCGCCATTCGGATGTCGGTGCCGTCCGTCCGGAGTCCGAGGAGTCGCGCATCGTCCTCATGCATGGTACACAAACTGTAGAAGCGCTCTCGCTCCAGGTGCATTCCGAGCTGTGCCAACGCAGTGGAAGCGACGCCGGCGTCATCCTCGCCCGGTGTCGCAAAAAATGACGAAAGGTTGCTTGGAAGCACCATGAGGTCGTGCAGCTGCTCTATGATACTGATGACTGCAGGAAGCGCTGTTGAGCACGAATCTTCGAGCACAGGTTGCAAGGTGCGACACACGTGCAGCATCGAGTACTGCGGCACCTCAAGTTGCACGACAGATCGCCATTGTCGCGATTTGGCACTCGAGCTTGGCGAAGCGCCTTCCTCTTCGCGCACACGCGTTAGCTCTGCTTGAAGCTGCTCAAGGAGACGACACTTGCGTACGCGCGCGCGGTATGGGACTGGTGTGCCAGCAGCGCGCATCTGCGCCAGTAAACACTCGTACAAGAACAACGCTGCCGTCGCCTCCAAGTAGACGGTTTGCTTGTCGTTCTTTGCAGATGGTTTGGCGAATTGATTGTCAACGTCGCGTAGCAAAGCCGGACCTGAGCCATCAAAAGCCTTGATGAGGCCCTGCATGGCAATAATGAAGCCCACAGGGGACTCTCCACTTCTTGGCACCGGGACGGGCAGGATCCTGTTGCCGTATCCAATGAAGCACTGACGTGTCGCTGGCAGCGAGACGCAGTGCACGTCAGCACTTTGCGCAGGTTCTGCATCTCCAACGGGCGGCAGCTCAAACGAGCGCAGTTGGTCTCCGGCGTGGGCGTCGACCACAGAGACGGTCCTTCGCCCACATACCAGGTACAGCTGCGGATCGGCATCGCCGTCTGCCTCGAGAAGCGGTTCACACGCGAACATGATGCCTCTGCCGGTGGTCTAGATCTCCTGTCTGCTTGTGGAAATGCCCCACGGCTGTCTTTCCCCTTTTTCTTCGCCCTCCGCGACCTTTTTGCCCCCGGGGTCTCCGCGTCGGTGCCGCAGAGAATTCCGTGCTCTCTCTCCTGCTGGTCTCCCTGCTCGCCCTCGCCCCGTCCTCGTCGTCGCCGCGCTCGCGCGGGCTGTCTGTTTCCCTGGTCTCGACGTTGGGCCCAGCCTCGCTCGGATCGCGCCCAGTCGCTCAATGAATCTCAATCTATCCACCCGCCGAGCCTCGCGCGG